>NW_026469772.1:40000-57126 GCF_026875155.1 Cherax quadricarinatus
TGGAGCAACGTGGTGTGAGTGCGATCTTTAAAGACAAATCTTTAAAGAAATGGCTCCCATGTTTAAAAGAATTTAACGAGGAATGACCACGGGGGGCAAAACTTTTAAACTGGCATCTGGAGATGCGCTGCCATCCCCTGCTTCCCCACGGGGGGGATCCATGAGTTTGTTTTCCCTCAAAAGTCAGTCAGTCATGTGGTACATGGTCCCTAAACCCAGAAAATACGGGACGAATGCCTTATAATTTTAATAAATTTATCTGCACCTATAAAATTTTCCGAATGCATAAATATATTTTTCGCTATTTTTTATTTTTAATCGTTTAAAGCCATTCGCTGTATTTTAAAATTTAGAAGATTGCCCGCCATATGATTTCTTTGGGTGGTGAAAAAAAACTTGATGCAAGGAAATGGGGGTTATCTTTTTTCTCAAATTTTTTTTTCCCATTACTAGCGCTGTAGACACAGGTCAGGGGGGGCCAGGGAAATGAGACTCGCTTTTACAAATACAATTCCATGACTACACAGCCACACACACTGCTTTATTATCTAACCAAAATCGCAACTTACATGATCTGGTAGGCCTACTGTAGTTATCCTCAGCATTCTCCACAACTTAGGCCTCCACACTTTCCAAGACTATTACATGTACAGTGTTATTGTGGAGTCTGTATAGACTCAATAAATGTAGTATATAGGGCTCAACGTTGGCTATGGAAAATGTCCCAGGGAGAGAATGGAGAATTAAAAACAAGCAAAAGAAACGTAATATATGCACAAGTTAGGAAAGTAATAAGATGGATAATGAGAACTTTCAAAAGAGAAGATGTCAGTTTAGTGATGGTACTAATCAAATTATTTGTGTCCTCACAATATGAAAAGTATTCCATGTTCATAGCTCCTTTCAAGGCAGTATTTATGATATATACTGAGCACTTTCACAGAGTAGCTCACTGAGCACTCTTAGCAGTAAAAAGTTATATATATCTCGCGTATATTAAAAACAAAGATAAAATTGAACAAAAGCTATGAAGATTATGAACAAGGATAACACCTCTAATACAATGAAATATTATACCAAGTTAAAATAGCTAGCATCAGTTTAAAAACCATTAAATCACTGACGAAAAACCCTTAAAAGTCTGAGATTTAAGTTTTAACAAGATCAAGTTAACTCTGGTGTGCAAGAAGCCAAATTTTGAGTTTCACCTTAATGAGGTCAGTCCCATGTCGACGACTTAGATCGACTTCAAAGTGACAGTCACTCAGCTAATGATAAAAACATTATGAAGCCGGAAATAAATATGACGTTCTGCCGAAGGCTCTTACTAACTTCCTGCTAGACTGTAGGGCCCACCGGGTCAGCTACTTCTTAAATATATATAAGGACGATGCCCATCAAATCACTGTAGACATAAGTCTACTACAGAGCATGCTCATCGCAGTAACATTTGATTTGGCATCTTGGGACACCCACAAGGTGTGCTCGGATCCAACCTAACTATTTTTAAATCTTTTGGATCACAGGGTGGACTGAAACATGCTGGGCCAAGGCAGGCAGAGTAAATTGGAAATCTGAATACACGGTAAACCGAGCATCAATTAAGCAACCTATAGGGCAAGTGATGCAAGGATTGAGTAGCGTCCAACGATGAATATAGATGATTTTCTAAGTAATTGTGTACTATAAGAATCCTCACCTGCGATCAGAGTAAAATCAACACCACCATCGCTCCCTGATTCACCAGTAAAATCAACACCACCATTGCTTCCTGACCCACCAGTAAAATCAACATCATCGTTCCCTGACCCACCAGTAAAATCAACACCATCGTTCCCTGACCCACCAGTAAAATCAACACCACCATCGGTCCTTAACCCACAAGTTAAGATCTTTATCCTTTAAGCATGAACAAAATCATTCTCTACAAAATTAGCCAGTCATCACAAGGGCTCGACATTTAGGGGTCACCATCCACTCCCCAAACAGATGAACCTCAGGCACCATCAGAGTTGGGCAAAGAGAGAGGCCAACCTCTGTGACCGAAGACACATCAACGCTGTAATCCAGGAAATGGCATAGATTTGAATGATATAAAGCATAGAAAACCTTGTATAACGAGCAAAGAGCTCTCCTTCCCCGCAAAGACAACAGTATAAGGGCCAGGGTCAGCAACAACCACCAGGTACAAGATTGAGCCTGGTTCGGCTCCTTACTATGAACCATGTCCGACAGGAGTCATCACAAGTCGCTTTCACTGAGAGTCTGGGAGAGGGTAGTGATGAACACATCACTTCAGTAAGAACTACTATCACCTTTACTGTTAATATAATTATGACTACCATAAACATATTTGATAAAATAAATGATGATTATTTTCTTATTACGCAAATATAAAAATAAAAAATATAACTAATCACTAATTTAGCAACACATCCATTAATAAATATCTAAGCAAAGGACACCATACTCTGTCATCGTCCTTCTCTTAGTCTACCATACTCACTCACCATTCTTCTCTAAGTCTACCAATCACTTCCTTTATTTTTTCTCCAGTCTTGTTGTTATTGGTATTGTCTTTTATTGGCTATACTTCTCTCTCTCACTGGTTCAATAAAATAAATAATATAAAATAAAAAATAAATAAATTTCCTTCTTTAACATAAAATTTTCTATACTTTACTCACCATTTTAAAAGATTTTTCCTTTTAGATCATGAACTTTCGTAAGTTCACTCCTGAACATACTTCCTGAGAGGGTACCGAGGCCTTAAATTGTGACCAATTTTATGCATTTGCAGATCAAGCGTCCCAAATTTAGAGAACTTTCGATGACGCATGTTATACCGTTCGGGTGCTTGATTGAGTTTGCTTATTTTAATGCGGTTTGGAATGGAAGTTTTTTAGGAACTTCGGTTGTGGGACTACGTTTGCGTTTCTTTACGAAGTCAGGTGTGGAACGGTGTATACACTTTGGGGTCTTCAGCTTCTTGTCTGGGTCGGCATCGTTCATATCACTCTGTGGTGATGTGCTATAATCTTCTATCACTTTTATCATAAAGTTTTGTGTTGGGCGTCTGCGTGGGTTGGCATTCATGGCTTGCTTGAAAAGTTTATCTAATATTTTACAACGCTGAGGTCTGGTTTCCAGGATGCCTTTCATTAAATATCCATAAGAAAAGCCATCTGCAGCATAGGTACTTGGCTGCTGGTCGAGGACTTCCGGGGCGTACAATGGGTGGGTTTCTGGATTCCCGATCAAATATATTCTTTTTCCAAAGAGACAAGTCAAACCGTAATCAATGATGCTCACCTCTGGTGCTTCTGGTGATCCTTCCACCATCACGTTGTCGTCCTTGAGGTCACTGTGTACGTAACCTGCAGTGTGAATTTCTCGCAATTTATACCCAATTTCAAGGCCCACGCGAAGAAGGTCAAAGGAGTCATCTGCCATAGATTTTGGCAGTGTTTTGTGTCTCATAAGAAACTCTACACAAATAACCATGAAGACGTTTTAGTGAAACGTGGACCATTTACAAGTTACACTAATACATAAAGATGAGGAAGCCAGTGTACATATAGAAGAGAGGGACAGAGACGGACAAAGAGAGGAATAATCAAGTGGATAAGTAGTGATAGAGTTAATGTTGGTATTGGAAGATGTAGTAGTGGTAGTAGTAAGTAGGAGTAATAGTGGTTGTGACAAGACAGAAAGGGTAAACTGAGGCTTCCATACATAGACTGATAAGCGGCTCACTGTGACTTCTGTATTTTACTTATTATCTATCGTCCCCTTTTTAATTATAGTTTCTATCTGGATGGGGTTTTGCGCCCTGGTTTTTGCATAATGTTTTTTGTGATTTTTTAAAAATTTCATTATGGTTCTTTGCTCTGTCTCCCTGGCTCAAATATCCCAACATTTTTGTGCTCAAATTTTCTCCACTTCTAAAAAATTCCCTTTGCTCTAAAATAATTTTGCCTTTGGGGAGATCTGTTATCTGTTATCTTTCCCTTAGAGTGCCCTCTCCTCTCTCCTCTTTCTCTCTCTCTCTATTTGCATCTCTTGCTGTAAGGTGTTGTCGGGAGCATCTTCGAGCACCAAAGAGTTCGTCATCTCGGGGAATTTGCTTCAGATTTTTTTATACCCCCGGGTTCCCCTTTATTGGTTCCAATTGTTCTTTTTAAAGAGGGATCTGAAAACCCCCTCACTTTGATCGTGTTTCTCGCCCCACGACACGGGTTGCACATAGGCTTTTTTTTGGTTATTGGGGGTCTAAATTTGCATCTTCGTTTTTTTTATGTCCCTAACAGGTCCCGTTTATCATTTTAAAGAGGTCTACGACGCAAAGAAACACCCTCCCCCCCCTAATCAAAGAATGGAAAAAAATAAAATTTATTTCCAAGTTAACAATGGAATTGCAAAAAAAATAAAAAAACCATCAAATTTTTAGTGCGTTAGAGCGGGAACTATTTTAATCAAGGACGTCCCTTCAGGTTTTTACCTGGGTCGACTGTATATTCTTGATTTTACACAATGGAGAATTTCCCCGTTTTGGGTTGGTTAGTGGAATCACACTTCAGATTGCAAGGAACCGAAGATCCCCGTTGGGAAATGTAGCTCCAAATTATCGAGCGCTGCGCGGGAAACCCAGAAGGCAGCAAAGTTGGCAATGATAAAAAAGAACACTGATTACAAATGGTTATCAAAACTAAGGATGGTAACTGTTTTCCACTGTCAAAAACTGGAACCAGGTTTTAAACAAAAACTATTCTTTGTTAGATCCCCTTTAAACCAAGCAGAGAAAGGGGAAAATGAAGTGACTACCCAACCCAACCCCCCCAGGAAGGTTAAAAATACTTCCAATTAAAAACTAAAAATTTCAGACCCATGAAATCTACTTTTTTACAGGGGCCGGCAGATGGACGCGGCTGACTCCTGTAGCTCCTCGGATTCAAAATCCATAATCCCAATTTGCCGGCTTTGCCCCTCACAAGGGTTTTTTCCAGTATTGTTTATTCAGCTATCTGCTGGTTTAAGGGGTTAAATAATTCTTTTCTCTGGAACTTTTTCTTAAAGTTAGTTCCAGGACTCTTGTGATAAATTCTTGCTTGAACTTCTTTTTAAGATCCCCTCAAATAATTTCTTCAACAGAGGATTTGAAAAGGGTTGATTGGTTACAAACAATGCTCAATATCCTTAACTGGCCCTTTAATAAATCTCAAATAATAGAGTTCATTGAAAAAAATTTCCCATCTACTCCGTTAGGGAAAGCGGGAGGAAAATAATAGCAGGACGAGTAAAAGCAAATCAAAATCACACAACAACGGAAAAATAATGTGAAGCCCCTGGGAGTGGTAATGTCGGGGTCTCACCTTCAAGGAACAAACAAGCACATAACATCTGCAAAGGAAACTGATAAGAATAATGAAACATTCAAGACAAGAATGCCAAGTCCGATGATTTTTTTTTAAATCACTTGTTCCCCTCTAGGGGTGGATACTGCTGTACATTAACATCCCCCTTCAAGGGAGGTGAAAATTGGCGATCTAGAGAATGAAAAGAGAAAACCCTTTCTGCACGAAATGTTCCTCAAAACCTTAAATATGGGAACTCTTGGGAAACACTTTACCCCTTTTACTCATGGAGTACAGTCGAGAGAGTCATCATAATTTTACACCTGGAAATCCCGGGGGGACTGGTCTCTAATCTGCACACAGAAACACTCCACGACAGCAAAAGACTAGGCAGGGGATGCAACAACCCTCATGAAAAGTAGGGACTCCCTTAGACACTAAGAAAAACACAGTTATGTCCGGGCCCAAATGTTCAACAGCCCCCCCCCACCTAAGGGGAATTACCAAAAGACCCCTGGTTGCCTTCAAGAGGGAGCGGACAGATACCTAAAGTCAGTGCTGGACCACCGGGGTGTGATTCTACTTGGATAACGTCGGGGCCAAATTAAACACCTATTGATCAGGCTCTGATTTACCAGGGGGCCTGGCATGGACCGGGGCCCCGGGGTGTTGATCCCGGAAAAACCCTCCAGTAGACTCCGGAGAGCTTTACACAAGCACAAAATTGGTTTTAGGTTTTTTATTTTACTGTTAAACTTCGACTAAATCATTATGTTTCAGTAACTCACTTTTCATGAACGGTCTTTAACATACAAACAACCTTCGTCCTTTTTTTTCGGCCTGTTTTATCACGCATCTAAATCGTTTTGCCCTGGGAAACCCCCAATTTTCATTATCAAACCATCTTCAGTGGTCTCCGTGAAAACTGCAAACATTACGTTTGGACTTTTATGAGAAAAAAACCCCTGAAAAACGGCAATTTACGCTTTTTTTTCCTAGATTTGAGACTTTGTGCCTTTTTTAAACACAAATGAGAACATTCTATTTTCTTTGCGGGGGCTTTTTTGGGTTGGCTTAATACTATTTTAATGAGTCCACCACTACGGGGTCGTAAATGATGAAATTTTTTTTAGCATTTTCCCTTTTCATTTTCTGCTTCCTGTAGTTGAAGATTTTAGTTTGCATGGTCTACTTGCGCCCGAGCTTTTCCGCCTCTACACTTTTTCGGGGTCTGGTAGTTTAAATCATAGTATTTCTCTTTATTTACTGAAAAATGGCACATTTATGGGGGAAAGAGCTTGAAAGACGTGACGCAAGCGTACATAAAGTTCCCTTTTTGTTAGCCCAGAGGACTTCATTAAGAGATTCACAAAAACAAGAGTTTGCATATTTCCTGTTTCCGTTGGCTGTGGGTTTTGCGGCTCTGAGTTTCCCTTTTTTTGTAAATTTTTAGATGTGTTCTAGAGCCAGAAACAAAACTGATAGCAGTACCTCCACTAGTGCTAAAACCCCCAGCTGCACTAATACTAACATCTCTCAACCTTAAAGCGATCAAGGCACAGCCAGCATTAAGAGTACTTGAGACAGGACCAACGTGTCGAAAGCCGATCAAACCCCCAAACAAAAAAACAAAAAAAAAAAAAAAAATAAAAAAAAACAAAAGTTCTTAAAAACCCCATAAACAACCCGGACTGAGAATAATTTTTTAAAAGACTAATCAAACGGGGCTGGTTACAAACGAGCCCCAAAACCTAAATAAAAAAAAAAAAAAAAAAAAAAGAATGGGAAATTCCCCTTCTTTTAGATTTGGTGGGGGGAGAAATCGAATAATATCACGCCCCTTACCAAAACCCTTCACCCATTTTTACACCTCCCTCATTATTTATACTTCTATTCTTATCTAAAGAATTTCCCCTCACATGCATTTTTTCTGTCTTCCTCAGAACACCATTGTACTTTAAATGTACTTCATCCGTATACCTTACACAAATGTAAGAGGCATTCCACATGAAGATAAACGTGGGAAAAAATCACCCAAACCCGGTTCACCCATATCTGCATGGATGTTTAGGTTTTTTTGGGATTGTTGTGTCGGGTACAGCTGTGGGTGAGTTGTGTCCCCTTTTAATGGGGGAAGATTGGCTGTACTGGGGGCCACACAAAAACATATTTCGCTTTCTAATTTATCCACCGTTCTTTCTATCACAATTTTATTTTGATTGATACTTTTTTTTGGTAATTTTGGGGGGCGATGTATTTTCAATACCGACAGTGGGCTAGAGAGCGGATGAGGCGCGTGGCGAGGCGCTGTGATAGGGTGGCGAAGTACTATGGAAGGGTGGCGAAGTGCTATGGGAGGGTGGCGAGAAAAGTTTGGATCTATTTTGACCGGTGTAGGTCCTAATCTGCTTTTTTTTATATTTAGAACTGGAAAAAAATGAAATGCTACTTTTCATGTGAAAATTTTGTGTTGCACATGATTATTTTCAGTCTTTCTGTACTGATAACTTGATAATGCAACTTCTGACTGGCTTCAAACTTAACCTGCTTGTGTATTTTAGAATATTGGTCTCTTTGAAAGATGTGAATTAGATTTCCGCTGTGTAAGTCCTAATTTACCATTTTGAAGGAATTTGAATATTATTTTTCGTTCGATTATTTTTTAATTGTCTGATTCCTTTTAAATCTTCAATCTAATACGAGACTGAAATGCATCTAGTTTTTCATTCCAGAATATTCCCAAACAATTCTTTTCTCACATATATACTACAACTTCGCACAGTCGCCAACCCACCTTTAAAATTTTCCTCCTTTGTACTTATGTAAAGTTGTACTGATGGGGGCTTACTAGCTTAGAGATTATCCGGATTGAAAATTTAGATATCCGCGGATAGCAGATGTGTAATCAGGGTGTCTACCTTATTTTGCGGATGCGGAATGCCAACACCGGATGTAAGAAATTGTGTAGATTGGTACGCGGGATGCAGATGTCCGATTACATCTTATTACTAGCACCGTTTGCTTGCGGCATTATTGTCCGCCTTCTACTACACATATGGCTTAAACAGGAAAATTTCTGACCTAGTTCCCACACAGCAGCGAAAGAAACTCTGAAGAACAAGAACCGTTACAGATTACCGAGTTATGATAAGATAATATTTGATAACATAGAAGGACTGTAAGAGGATGTTCTTCAGAAAGTGGAGAATATGACAAGGTAATCTGTTGATCATGTGTAAACAACTGAAATACTGAACTTTAACAACACTTAGTATTAAGGAAGTGCACTTGGCTGTATTTATAGTTGTGGAAAAAATCTTTGAGAGATGTTAGTAGAGTTTTGATAACTAAAGTAATGATTAAATTATTATTATTATAATCAAGGGGAAGCGCTAAACCCATAGATTATACAGCGCCCAGGGGAGGGGGGGGATGTGGAAGGCATTCGGCTTAATTTCGGGGAACGGAGCACAGATCCAATTCCCTAAAATCAAGAGCCCCACCAACATCAAGGAACCTTCCTCCATGAGGGTGAGTATTGATAAGTACAATATGCAAGAAAGATGGAACATATTTACCCCAAAAAATGGGTCTTAGGGTAATGTTGTGTGATGTCCGCCTGTGTGTTAAGACGTATGGAGTCACTGTATATAGATATATATAATATATATATATATAAAATAATATATATATATATATATAAATAATATAATATATATATATATATATATATATATTACACAGCATACATATACAAGGCAAGCCCTCATGTAGACCAGAACGTTATTAACATACTGTTTAAAACACTGTAACACACATTTTTAACATGTACGTACATGTATGTTATATACACACATTTGCGACCATCATAATTCATTTATGAAAACATGAAAAGACAGAAGTTTTTTTTAAATTTGTTGCAATTTTCATGAGGAGATTTAGAGATTCTCACGTTGACACTCATGACATACACAATAACATTACACGCGCGATATTCATAACATGTTATAAGCATTCATACATAATAACAGTACACAATGACAATCATCAACACACAACATGTCCACATGACAATCATCAACTTACAACATGTAACACATGACAATCATCAACAACACACAACATGAACACATTTCAATCATCAACTACACACAACATTGTACACAATTCAATCACAACTTACAACATGTTACACTATGACATCATCAACACACAACAATGTACACAGGACAATCATCAACTTACAACATGTACACATGACCCCAAAAAAAATTCATCAACACACAACATGTACACATGACAATCATCAACATACAACATGTTAACACTTGACAATCATCACACAGCAACAAGTACACATGACAACCACAACACACAACATGGTACACATGACAATCATCAACACACAACATGTACACATGACAATCAATCAACTTACAACATGTACACATGACAATCATCAACACATCAAACATGTACAATGACCAATCATCAACATTACAACATGTACACTTGACATCATCAACACACAACATGTACACATGACAATCATCATCACACAACATGTACACATGACAATCATCATACACACAACATGTACACATGACAATCATCAACCACAACAATGTACACATGACAAGCATCAACACAGGCAACATGTCACATGACAATCATCAACTTACAAACATGACAACATGACAATCACAACTTACAACATGTACACCTGACAATCAACCACACACACATGTACACATGACAATCATCAACAACAACATGTACACATGACGATCATCAATACACAACATGTAAACACATGACAATCATCAACACACATGTAACACATGACAGTCATCACCACACAACATATACACAATGACAATCAACAACATACATGTAACAGGCACACATACACAATAACCAGTAATAATGTGTACAAAATATCATGTACACATGAACAATCATCACACAAAAACATGTACACAAGAAAACAACACACACAACATGTACACATGACATCATCAACGCCATCATGTACCAAACCAATGGACAATCAACAACAACAACATGTACACACGACAATCCATCAACACACAAGTACACATGGCACACATACACAATAACACGTGTAATTTAATGAGTACATAATAACATGTACACATGACACAGTCCCCACCACTAGCGCCTCATCGTGGTCACCATCTAAATAACACAAGTTACAAAACAATGTTCCAAATTACTGTAAACCAACATTTTTTGTCTTATATATTCTGAATATTGAAGCAATACTCATATCTAAATTCCCATATATTTGTCTCTCTACATTGTTTAAATATGTGGACGAGTACATGTATGTCTATGAGAATGTGTACACATGTATGTGTACATAATGTTCGTGGGATGGGCTTTTGGAGTGATAATGTTTGTGTTGCATGATGTGTGATCCAGACATATTATAGTGATAGCAGATAACTGTGTACATTGTTGTGTGCGTATTTGTAGTACTATGGGATTGCGTGTAATTTTTTATGCATGCAGTGTATGTATAAAGATGATGAGATAAGGTGAATGTGTTAAAACGATAAAATATTTGTTGAAAATTACTTATATATGTGTATGCAAACAATTTCTGCCTTGTTAGCTTTCAGCCAAATGTAAAAGACGATAAATAAAAAAACATAAAATGAAAGCAGTGTAATATTTAACATAGTTATGATGGTGGGTGATCAAATTACCAACATTTGGGTACACATCTGCAATAATAAACACTCACAATACAATTTAACAGCTAAATAAGTAAAAAACTACTTGTATCTCCATATATTTCATAGTGTAACATAAAAGGATTTTCCAAAATTTATGTTTAATTAGCCCTCGAGGTGGCGGAAAACTGTGAGCATCTTGGTTGCGTCTATCTGACCTACGGTCCAGGCCTTCTGATGGGTGTAATTTTACTGGACCAGTTTTCTTGTGTGTCACCTCCAGTTTCCACCCACCTGGACAGTCTCTACCGTAAGACCAGCTTGACAAGAACCACGTTCCCATTGCAGCGAGGTCACTAGAAGTGGCAACCTGCTGACTCTGGGGAAAGAGGGGAAGGTAGTCCCACCTGAGGTGACACTAGTGGACTCCTGGAGACCACTGATCCGGGGAAGCAACCGCTGACTCTGGGGAAGTGGGAAGGGAGTCCACTCAGTGACACAAGAGGACTCCTGGAGACACTGATCCGGGGAAGGCACCGCCGACCTTAGGGAAATGGGAAGGGAAGACCAATTCCCCGGAGCGAGCGTATGAATTCCTGAGATACATGAACTTGAGGAAGGTGTTGTGAGGCCTGACCTTGGGTAAGTGGGGAAGAGGAGACATCTTCTGAGCGAGCGGAAATGATTCCTGGCTACATGAACCTGAGGCAGGCAAGAATCCATGCAGTTAGGCTGACAATGGTAATGGGGAAGAGGAGACATCCGAGCGAGCGGATGGATTCCTGGATACATGAACCTGAGGCAAGGCAAGAATACATGCAGTTTTGAGGCCTGACCTTGGGTAAGGTGGGAAGGGAAGATATCCGCGGAGACGAAGGATTCCTTGGATTCATGATCCTGCGGACGGCAAGAATAACCGCTGACCTTGGGGAAATTGGGTAAGGGAGTTTCATCTCAGGTGACATAAATGGATTCCTGGAGACACTGATCCGGGGAAGGCACCGCCGACCTTAGGGAAATGGGGAAGGAAACAATCCTAGCGAGCGGTGGATTCCAGGATACATGAACCTGGGAATGGCAAGAATACATGCAGTTGAGGCTGACCTTGGGTAAGGTGGGGAAGGGAAGATATTCCCGGCGGTAGACCGGAAGGATTCCTGAGACATGATCCTGGGAATGGCAAGAATACCGCTGACCTTTGGGGAAGTGGGAAAGGATCCACTTAGGTGCATAAGTGGAATTCCTGGAGAAACACTGATCCGGGGAAGGCACCGCGCCGACCTTAGGGAAATGGGAAAGGGAAACATCGGAGCGAGGCGGATTGATTCCTGGATACATGAACTTGAGGAAGGTTGTTGTTGAGGCTGACCTTGGGTAAGTGGGGAAGGGGAGACATCCGGAGCGAGCGGATGGATTCCTGGATACATGAACCTGAGCAAGGCAAGAAATACATGAGTTGAGGCTGAACCTTGGGTAAGTGGGGAAGGGAAGATATCCGGCGGTAGACGGAAGGATTCCTGGATACATGAACCTGGGGATGGCAAGAATACATGCAGTTGAGGCTGACCTTGGGTAAGTGGGGAAGGGGAGACATCTGGAGCAAACGTATGGATCCCTGGATACATGAACCTTAGCAAGGCAAGAATTACATGCAGTAGAGGAGGGCTGACCTTGGGTAAGTAGGGAAGGAAGAGATACCGGCGGTAGATCGGAAGGATCCTGGATACATGAACCCTGGGCAAGGCAAAGAATACATGCAGTGAGGCTGACCTTGGGTAAGTGGGGGAAGGGGAAGAATATCAGGCGGTAGACGGAAGGATTTCCTGGATACATGAACTGGGGACAGCAAGAATATCAGGTTGGTGAAGGCTGACCTTAGGGAAGTGAGGAAGGGAAAACAAACGGAGGCAGACAGAATGGATTCTGGATACATGAACCTGGGAATGCTGAGGCAGGAAAGGCAGAGAGAGAAAGGAGAGGCGAAGGCTGACCTTAGGGAAGTGAGGAAGGGGAGACATCCGGGGGCCCACGGATGCATTCCTGGACACAAATGAACCAGGGGAAGGCTAGGGGGGGGGGGACTTAAAGACGAACCACGCCTCCACGTGGCAAGGTCTGGTAATACTCAGAGATAAACACTGGAGGCTCAGTGGTACGCCAATATATTATAATTCATTATAATATATTTTAATTTTAATATTATTCTTATTATTATTATTATTATTATTTTGTTATTATAATTATTATTATTATTATTATTATTATTATTATTATTATTATTATTATTATGTTATTATTATACGTTATAATTAATTAATTATTGTTGTTATTAGTCATGATTTGGATTCAAAACGTCCAAACCCACCTCCCTGACATGTAGCATCGGTGGATGTTTATTCCCACTCTCTGCCTCCCTGACAGTAGCAACGGTGGTGATATTTTCCCACTTCCAGCCTCCCTGACAGTAGAATCGGTGGTGTTATTTCCCCACTCCAGCCTCCCAGACAGTACATCGGTGATGTTATTTCCCCACTCCCCGCCTCCCTGACAGTAGCCATGGTGGGTGTTATTCCTTCCCACTCCACCATCCCTGACAGTAGCCATGTGGTGTTATTCCCACTCCAACACCTCACTGACAGTAGCACCGGTGAGTTATTCCCACTCCAGCCGTCCCTGACAGTAGCATCGGTGATGTTATTCCCACTACAGCCTCCCTGACAGTAGCATCGGTGGTGTTATTCCCACTACAGCCTCCCTGACAGTAGCACCGTGATGTATTCATTCCCATCCTCCCACCTCCCTGACAACTCGGTGTGTTATTCCCACTCCAGCCTCCCTGGGGGAAACAGTAGCAATCGTGATTGTTATTCCCACATCCAACTCCAGCCTCCTGACAGTAGAGCACCGGTGATGTTATTTCCCACTCCAGCCTCCCTGACAGTAGCACCGTGATGTTATACCCAACTTCAGCCTCCCTGACAGTAGCACCGTGATGTTTTTTATTCCACTCCACCAGCCTTCCCTGACAGTAGCCTTTCGGTGGGGTTATTCCCACTCCAGCCTCCCTGACAGTAGCTCCGGGGATGTATCCCACTCTCAGCCCTCCCTGACAGTACATCGGTGGTGTTATTTCCCACTCCAGCCTCCCTGACAGTATGCATCGGGGATGTTATTTCCACTCCAGCCTCCCCGACAGTAGCATGCGGTGATGTAATTCCAACTCCAGCCTCCCCTGACATAGCATCGGTGGTGTAATTCCCAATCCACCTCCCAGACAGTAGCATCGGTGATGTTTATTCACCATCCAGCCCTCTCCCGACAGTAGCATCGGTTGATGTTTATTCCCACTCCAGCCTCCCTTGACAGTAGCATCGTTGGTTATTCCCACTACTCCAGCCTCCCAGTACAGTAGCATCGTGATGTTTATTCCCACTCCAGCCTCCCTGACAGTAGCAATCGTGGTGTTATTCCCACTCCAGCCTCCTGACATTAAATCGGTGATGTATTCCCACTCCACCTCCCTGACAGTAGCATCGGTGATGTTATTCCCACTCCATCCTCCTGACTAGTAGCAATCGGTGTGTTATTCCCACTCCAGCCTCCAGACACTAGCACGGTGATAGTTATTCCCACTCCAGCCTCCCTGACAGTAGCATCGTGATGTTATTCCCACTCCAGCCTCCCTGACAGTAGCACGGTGGTGTTATTTCCCACTCCAGCCTCCCTGACATAGCATCGGTGATGTGTATTCCCACTCCAGCTCATCTCTCCCTGACAGTACATCGGTGATTTTATTCCCACTTCAGCCTGCATGAACAGTAGATCGGTGATGTATCCCACATCTCCAGCCTCCCTGACAGTAAAGCATCGGTGGTGTTATTCCCCACTCCATCCTATCTTGACAGTAGCATCGTGGTGTTATTCCCACTGCAGCCCCCTGACAGTAGCATCGGTGGTGTATTCCCAACTCCAGCCTCAACTGTGACAGTAAGCATCGGAGTGGCGTTATTCCCACTCCAGCCTCCCTGACATAGCATCGTTGGTGTTTATTCCCACTCCCATCCTCACTGACAGTAGCTATCGGAGGCGTTATTTCCCACTCCAATCCTCCCTGACAGTAGCATCTGTGGTGTTTATTCCCACTCCAGCCTCACTGACGTAGCATCGAGGCGTTTTATTCTTTTTCCCACTCCAGCCTCACTTGACAGTAGCATCGGTGGCGTTATTTCCCCACTCCAGCCTCCCTGACAGTAGCATCTCGGTTGGTGTTTATTCCCACTGACCAAGCCTCCCTGACAGTACATCGTGGTGTTATTCCCACTCCAGCCTCCCTTGACAGTAGCATCGGTGGTGTTATTCCTCCCACTTCCAGCCATCACTGACAGTAGCATCGGGGGTGTTTATTCCCACGCACCATCCCTGACAGTAGCATTGTGGTGTTATTTCCCACGTCCAGCCTCCCAGACATGTAGCATCGGTGGTGTTATTTCTCACTCCAGCCTCCCTGACAGTAGCATGGTGGTTGTTATTCCCACCACCAGCCTCCCAGACAGTAGCATCGGTGGTGTTATTCCCACTCCAAAGCCTCCCTGACAGTAGCATCGGTGGTGTTATTCCCACTCCAGCCTCCAGAACAGTAGGCATGGTGGTGTGATTCCACTCCAGCCTCCCTGACAGTAGCATCGTGGTGGTGTTATTCCCACCCATCCTCCCTGACAGTACATCGGTTGGTGTTATTCCCACTCATCAGCCTCCCTGACAGTAGCATCGGTGTGTTATTCCCCACCCAGCAATCACTGAGCAGTAGCATCGTGGTGTTATTCCCACTCCAGCCTCCCTGACAGTAGCATCGGTGGTGTTATTCCCACTCCAGCCTCCCTGACAGTAGCATCGGTGGTGTTATTCCCACTCCAGCCTCCCTGACAGTAGCATCGGTTGGTGTTATTCCCACTCCAGCCTCCCTGACAGTAGCATCGGTGTGTTATTCTCCACTCCAGCCTCACTGACAGTCAGCATCCGGTGTGTTATTCCCCTCCAGCCTCCCTGACAGTAGCATTGTGGTGGTTATTCGGGCTCCCTCCAGCCTCCCAGACAGTAAGCAATCGTGGTGTTATTCACGACTCCAGCCTCCTGACGTAGCATTGGTGTGTTATTCCCACTCCAGCCTCCCAGACAGTAGCATCGGTGGCTGTTATTCCACTGCTCCAGCCCTCCCGACAGGTAGCATCGGTGGTGTTATTTTTCCCACTCACAGCCTCACTGACAGTAGGCATCGTGTGTTATTCCCACTGCAGCCTTCCCTGACAGTACATTGGTGGTGTTATTCCCACTCCAGCCTCCCAGACATAGCATCGGTGTGGTTATTCACACTCCAGCCTCCCTGACAGTAGCATATGTGGTGTTAATCCCACTCCACCTCCCATACAGTAGCAATCGGTGGTGTTTATTCCCCCACTCCAAGCCCCCTGACAGAGCATCGGAGGTGTTATTCCCACTCCAGCCAGCCGTCCCTGACAGTAGACATTGGTGGTGTTTTATTCCCACTCCAGCCTCCCCTGACAGTAGCACGGGTGTTTATTCCCACTCCAGCCTCCCTTACAGTAGCATCGGTGTGTTATTCCCACTCCCCAGCCTTCCCTAAAGTAGCATCGGTGAGTTATTCCACTTCAGCCTCCATGACAGTAAGCCATCGGTGATGTTATTCCCACTCAGCCTCCCTGACAGAGCATCGGTGGTTGTTATTATTTCCCACTCCAGCCTAATCTGACAGTAGCATCCGGTGTGTTTTAATTCCCACTGCTGCCTCCCTGACAGTAGCATCGTGTGGTGTTATTCCCACTCCAGCCTCACTGACAGTAGCATCGAGGCGTTATTCCCACTTCCAGCCTCACTGACAGTAGCATCGGTGGTGTTATTTCCCACTCCAGCCTCACTGACAGTAGCATCGAGGCGTATTTTCCACTCCAGCCTCCCTGACAGTAGCATCTGTGGTGTTATTTTCCCACTCCAGCCTCACTGACAGTAGCATCGGAGGCGTTATACCCCACTCCATCCTCACCGACAGTAGCATCGG
>NW_026469773.1:0-11818 GCF_026875155.1 Cherax quadricarinatus
TTCAGGATACAGAAGTAAGATCAGGGACAAGAGGGGGCCCACTCAAAAGTTCCTCGGGTCGCTCCTGACAGTGATAAGGAAAGTGTAGAATTTTAACACATACTTCCTCTCGTTTTTTACACGGGAGGATACCACGAAATTCCATAATGATAAATTATGTAGAACAACGACAAAAACTTTGCCTATTAGGGTCACAAGTGACAGGGCCCTTGGCAAATAGAAAAATTTAAACCTAACAAATCCCCGGCCCTGATGAACTGTATGAAAGGGGTTTCAAAGGGAATGTAAAGAGGAGCTTAGCACACCTTTGGCAATTTTTCAACTTCACACAAACTGGCATGGTGCCAGATAATGAAAAGGGCAAATGTGATACCTATTTTCAAAACGGGTGACAGGTCCTTAGTTTCGAACTTAAACCAATAAGCCTAACCTCCAAGTGGGAAAATTTATGGAATCAATAATTGCCGAGGCAGTTCGTAGCCACCTTGAAAAGCATAAATTAATCAACGAATCTCAGCATGGTTTTAAAAAGGGGGCTTTCCCCCTCCCTTACGAATTTATTAACTTTTTTCACTAAGGTATTTGAGGAGGTAGATCATGGTAATGAATATGATATTGTGTATATGGACTTCAGAAAAGGCTTTTGACAGGTCCCACATCAGAGACTATTGAGGAAAATTAAAGCACAGGGAATAGGAGGAGAAATTTTTTCCTGGATAGAGGCATGGTTGACAAATAGGCAGCAGAGAGTTTACATAAATGGGGAGAAATCAGAGTGGGAAGCGCACGACGGTGTTCCACAGGGGTCAGTGTTGGGCCCCCTGCTGTTCACAACTACATAAACGACATAGATGAGGGCATAAAGAGCGACATCGGCAAGTTTGCCGATGACACCAAAATAGGCCGTCGAATTCATTCTGACGAGGACATTCGAGCACTCCAGGAAGATTTGAATAGACTGAGCAGTGGTCGGAGAAGTGGCAGATGCAGTTTAATTTTAGACAAAAGCAAAGTTCTAAATGTTGGACAGGACAAAACCATCCACATATAAACAAATAATGTAGATCTTAAAATTACGGATTGCGAAAAAGATTTAGGAGTTCTGGTTAGCAGTAATCTGAAACCAAGACAACAGTGCATAAGTGTTCGCAATAAAGCTAATAGAATCCTTGGCTTCATATCAAGAAGCATAAATAATAGGAGTCCTCAGGTTGTTCTTTTAACTCTAATCATCCTTGGTTAGGCCTCATTTAGATTATGCTGCACAGTTTTGGTCACCGTATTACATGAATGGATATAAATTCTCTGGAAAATGTACAAAGGAGGATGACAAAGATGATCCCATGTATCAGAAACCTTCCCTATGAGATAGACTAAGGCCCTGAAACTGCACTCTCTAGAAAGACTAGAATTAGGGGGGATATGATTGAGTGTATAGTGGAAGACAGGAATAAATAAAGGGTATGTAAATAGTGTGCTGAAATATCTAGCCTAGACAGGACTCGCAGCAATGGTTTTAAGTTGGAAAAATTCAGATTCAGGAAGGATATAGGAAAGTACTGGTTTGGTAATAGAGTTGTGGATGAGTGGAACAAACTCCCAAGTACAGTTATAGAGGCCAGAACGTTGTGTAGCTTTAAAAATAGGTTGGATAAATACATGAGTAGATGTGGGTGGGTGTGAGTTAGACCTGATAGCTTGTGCTAACAGGTCGGTTGCCGTGTTCCTCCCTTAAGTCAATGTGACCTGACCTGACTAGGTTGGGTGCATTGGCTTAAGCCGGTAGGAGACTTGGACCTGCCTCGCATGGGCCAGTAGGCCTTCTGCAGTGTTCCTTCGTTCTTATGTTCTTATGTTCTTATGTTCTTAACTCTTACAGAACAACAATAGCAATGTGTCTCATCTACAGCCATTAACTCTTACAGAACAACAATAGCAATGTGTCTCATCTACAGCCATTAACTTGAGTACCACAAATTGTGAAACAAAAGAAGTCTGATTAATAAGAAGACCGACAGATGAGTTGTGGTTATAGAATAACAGAACACTTGGGAACAGCAGTACACTGATCATTTCACCCAGATTCGTAGACCAACATCTAGCATAATGACAGCACGATCTATAACACCTGTCCTCATCCCTACTATAATAAAACGTGAGTTCTAGTTTCACACTCGACTGCTTTCCCATGTGATTGTTTGCCTTGCTAAGTGTGTCTATCTGTTATTTCAAGGCATTATGATTTTGCCTGAAGTTCATGACACTGAAAATTGTAATGTCTTAAACGTCATTGTAGTGATTAACAAGCCATTTCAAAGTCAAAAAGTCAGTTTTTAAAACGTTTAGCGTGCTCCGATTAATAATAAGTAATTTACCGTAAAGTTATTACGTTAACAAGATAAATGTAAATTGCATATATATCCCATTAGAATGGTACCTGTGAAAACGTTTTCCCTAAAAAAAAGAATTACAATTACTTTTAGTTTAAACATTTCCGACCCAGGAGAAAAGGAAAGGAAAGTGGACGTGATGCCAATGCTTTTTATGGTGCATTTATTCCTCTTTAAAGCGACTCTCCTTGCAAGACTTGCTGTTCCTTGTTGACTATGTAAACGTTTTAGCCTGCCTTTGATCAGCTTCTACGTGAGGGCCACTCAACGAAATTAAATTCGGCCCAATACACGCGGGTTAAGTCCTGTTCCCATCTGCCTCGCATTTCTTGCATACACTCCCTCTATACCTCCACCTCAGGAAAATATCTAGTGCACCACTATCATTACCAATACCCTCCCGATACCAGTACCACCACTACCACTGGCACATCTACCATTACTGCTGTCATCACTACCACTATCAACAAAAATAACGATCAACATAACTATCACAGCCACTGCCATCAATATTACTTTCCCTGTCATTACCATTACAAATTTCTAACACTCTTACCACCATCTCACCACCATTCCTACCATCATCACCGTCCTCAGTTATTTTTATCATCACTTATACACCATCACCACATCTAATACAATCATCATGTTCAGTACTATCATCTTCGGAACTCGTCACGACTACAGTTTTAACAAGAAAAGAGACAGAATTGATCTTCGTAACTCACCGCTATATTTCGTGAAATATACTGTATAAAGTTCTCACCCTCACCACCGTGCGTGTCAGTTATGGATGATGGTCAGACATCACTTCGTTGCTGGATTATATACGAAATTTAATGACAATTGAGGCTACAAGTATTCCGCAATGTAAACACAATATTGATAGAACTAACCTTACTTGTAGTAAATGGAACAGTTTAAATGCAAATGGGTCAATTTAATATACATAAACTCACACTTCAAACGCATTACTGTATGGATCTCTAGCCACCCGGAGTCAATATAACTGGCTCTGGCAATAAAATTATGACAGAAACGGATGGAATTATCCAGACACACCTCTTGCTGTCACACTCTCGCTGTCATCCTCTGCTCTGTGGTCCACAACACTAATATCGTGGAGCACAGGGTGAGCGTTTTATATACTCTAAAATCTACTTTAAACTTCCGTTTCTTCCAAATCTCATTATAATAGCCTATAGTCTTTTAAAATTTCATATTATATTTTGATACTGCATACATATATTTTAATAAATACTAAGTAAATATATTTTAATAATTACTAAATAAATATATTTTAATAAATAATAAATAAATATATTTTAATACATAAATATATATTAATACATAATTTTTGGTAATGTAAACACGACCCATAATGAACATTAAAATGGTATAAAATACCGACAGGTTGTTAGGTAAGACACATATGCAACAGTTAGGTATCTTTATTTCGAAACGTTTCGCCTACACAGTAGGCTTCTTCAGTCGAGTACAGAAAAGCTGATAGAAGCAGAAGATACTTGAAGACGATGTAATCAGTCCATCACAGACCCGAAATCAACTTGGACAACTTCTACTAGTGAGAATGGCTGGATTTGAGAGGGACCTGACCTCTCAACGACTTCATTCTTACCTCTACTAGTGGCCTACATCTCACCTCTTGGCGCTATATAAGGCTCCATCCTGTCACTTCAACTCCATATTGTTTCAGACTCTGGAACAATACTCTTCTCCAGACAGAGGGACTGACTACCTCAAAACTTTAAGGGTGATGGACTGATTACATCGTCTTCAAGTATCTTCTGCTTCTATCAACTTTTCTGTACTCGACTGAAGAAGCCTACTGTGTAGGCGAAACGTTTCGAAATAAAGATACCTAACTGTTGCATATGTGTCTTACCTAACACACGATCCATAATGCTTACAAGTATATAAATTAAACTTAATATTTCACAAGGATGAATAAAGTCTTCCATATTTAAAAGAGACCAAAGTAATTACGTAACATTGCTTTCTAACTTTTCAACATATATAAGAATCGCCAACTTACACTTGCAGTCTTTTACTTTCAATAATTTTTCTGTACCTTTCCTGTGTGTCCTGTTGCGGTACAGAGACTAATTACTCTCGTTAACTCACATTGGTTGCAACACTGGTCTCATGCAAAGAGGTTACATGACTATGATACGCCAGTACTGCATCTGGAATCAGCTGAAGTGTTGATGCAGAACGAAGATGCCATTGCCCTTTCTGAGATGGTAGGGCCCCTCAGGGCTGAAAGGGCTCAAAAGGGCTGAAAGGGGCTGATACTCCCTCCTGGAGAAAATTTTCTCCACAGGCTGAACCTAGATACTGATCTGACGATAGGGAACCATTAGATCGTTAGATCCTTAGTATCTGGTTTGCTGGTATGGGAGGCAGCCTGTGTGAGTGTATTAACATGCTCAGAATAAAGATTACATACTCTCTGTATGCAACACCCCCATCTCAAGAGGGCTCAGGACTAGGCTTCAACCTCCACTGGTAAACGTTCAGCCATAGCACAGTATAATTGAACCGCCTTTTCTCTCAACCATCCAGCTCTTAAATAGAGCTCAACTTTATTCGTGACATAAAGCCAAACTCTAAACTTAGTGAGACAGCAGACAGTAGGACTAACATGGGTCCAAGATATCTGTGGACGGTAGCACAATATCCCCTCACTAAAAAAAAAAACTCAGAACATTAATTATTCATTATATACAAAAGGGGGAAAAAAGCGCTATAAACAAGTCTTCCAAAAGTCCCTAACACAGCCTAACCTAATACATTTGAATGCTACACTCTTGATAAAGAATCTGCCAACTTATTATCTTGGCCAGCAATGTGCTTAATAAATATGTTACATGGTTGTAGCCTAAGACTCCAACGCATGAGTCTTGTATTATGGTTTTTCATATGATTAAGATACACCAGAGGATTGTGGTCACTGTAGACTGTGACCACCTGAGATGTCTGACCCACGTATATTTCAAAGTGTTTCAACGCCAGTATCAGAGCAAGAGCTTCTTTTTCAA
This sequence comes from Cherax quadricarinatus, assembly GCF_026875155.1. NCBI lineage: Eukaryota > Metazoa > Arthropoda > Malacostraca > Decapoda > Parastacidae > Cherax > Cherax quadricarinatus. Next base: position 5,453 of record NW_026469773.1, read on the forward strand.
TTGCAGAGTAGGCTCTCTGGTGTGATTGGTACTTGGCCGAAAAGTAGGCCACAGGATGCAACCCATCGTCCCCTGCTTGCAGAACTACTGCTCCCACCCCAGACTAATAGGCATCAACCTGTAACATAAAGGGTTTTGAAAAATCAGGATGTAAGACAATAGGTTCAGTACAAAGAACTAACTTGGCTTTATTAAAAACCTCTTGACATTCTAAGGTCCACTTAAAGGGGACTTTGGGACTGGTAAGTAATGTTAGAGGGGCTACAATATCTGAGAAATTTTTACAGAATCATCTATAAAATCCTACCATACCTAGGGAACGTTAGAGGGATTTCCTATCATGAGGTACTGGATGATTTTTAATGGCAAGAATTTTAGCAAATTTAGGGGCCACTTTGCCACTACTTACTTCTTGGCCCAAAAAATTAACAGAAGCCTGGCCAAAGGAAGACTTAGATAAGTTAACAGTTAAGTGGAAACTCTGGAAGGTCTCAAATAGAGCCTTAAGCGTAAACATGTGTTGATCCCAAGTATCCGACACAATAATCTGCCGTGCCTGATGAATCATTTTCTGGAATGAAGTGGGAGAGTTTTTCATTCCGAAGTGGGTAACTGTATATTGATAGTGACCTCCAGGAATTATGAAGCAGGTCTAACTTGGACACAAAAGTAGCCTTACCCAAAAAGTCGATTACGTCATCCAGACGTTGCCGAGGGTAAACATCTGCAATTGTGACATCATTCACCTTAAGGTAGTCTATACACACTCGAAAATCTCCATCAGCTTTCTTAACAAGGATGCACGGTGAAGCCCATGAATTAGACTCCTCCACTAACCCATGCTCTAACAGAAATTCTACCTCCTGCTGAAGTAGCTTCTGTTTTTCAGGAATAGCTTTGTAGGGGATATTGTAAGGAAAGAGTTTAATGGGTTTAGAGTTTCCAACATCTACGTCATGATATCCTAATGTATATTTTGTTTGGACATACAAAAAGTTATCAGGGTAAGATTGTAGGAGCACAGTTAAACTTGTAACTTGATTCATAGACAGTCTCACCATTAAAGGGCTAGGGTCCTTGAGGAGGACAGAATTGGGAAGCTTTACATTAATCTCAGAAATAGAGTGCGAAGAGTCAGAGGCAGAGGACAGAGTCATTATTGGGACTTTATCTGGTGTATTAAATGCTTTAATTTGATTAATGTGGTAAGTTTTAGTTTTTGAGGTCTTGTCAAGGGGAGACATCACACAATTTACATCAGATAATTTACTTACAGTCTGCATAGTATAGATTCCTGTACCAACACCTTGTCTCCAGGATGGAAGGAGTGAAACTTTGAATTTCTGTCATACCTTTGTTTCATCGTGTTTTGAGCTGCCTTTAAGATAGCCTTAGCCAACTGACGTGCCATTTGAAATCTTGAATAAGGGATGTAGAGTGTAGAACAGACGCCTCCATCCTTCCTTGAGCAACTGAAGAGGACCTCGTACATTGTGCCCAAAGATCAGCTCTAAAGGACTCTACCTGGTAGACTCTTGCACAGTTTCCCTTATTGAAAGCAACATAAAATGTACTCATTCATCCCAGTCTGTACGAAAATGCATACAAAAAGTTCTCATCATGGTTTTTTAACTTCTGATGGAATCTTTCCAAGGCGCCTTTGGACTGAGAATGATAGGCAGTGGATAAGTTGTGGATTATTCCTAGCCTAGTTAATGCTTCCCTAAGTGCTTTGGCAGTGAATAGCTTTAGGAATGCCAAAGCAAGAGATAAACTTAGTTAAAGCTTTAAGGATTGCTTTAGTATTAATAGTGTGCATGGGAATTGCTTCTGGGTATCTAGTTATTTGTGAGGGAAAAGTTCAATAGATAGGAGTAGCGACATAGTAACAATAGTTTCATTGCCGGCTACTTGTTAAGGTAGGGTAAGTCCAGCTCCCGCTATCCCCCCCCCCTTTTCCCCCTCCCCGAAAGTGATAGTTTGCTTGCCAGCTACTTGTTAAGGTAAGGTAAGTCTAGCTCCCGCTATTCCCGCCTTTTTTCCCCCCACCCCGAAAGTGATAGTTTGATTGCCAGCTGCTTGTTAAGGTAGGGTCAGTCTAGCTCCCACTATCCCTTCTCCTCCTTCCCCCCCCCCCCCCCCGAAAGGTGACGTGTGGGGCTCCAGTCCAAACAGTATTCACTAGACTCACAGCTCCCAGCACTACTGTAAGTACATGCCTGCCTTGTATTCTAGTGGATTTATTGGTTAAAAGCTTCACTTTTGACCAATAATAAACTTAGTCCTTTCAGTCTTGCTCTAAGTTGACTGTTGTAATAATCACCACGTCTTTTAGGTATTGTACTTATAATGGAGAGTGATTTCTTAAGCAGTGGGTAACTGTCTATCTTTCCAGCTTGGATGAGAGAGAGGGTCACCTGCCAATCAATGAGTAGAATTGAAGGAGACGGACTGACGTTCTGAGATGTCCCAAAATTTGATCCACTTACCTGTTTGTATATGAAAGTAGCTGGATATAACCCCTCATCATTGCAGTGGAGAAAACCTGCTTTCCTGTCATCTGGAAGGATTATTGAAAGCTAGAAAATCTGTGAAGAACGAACCGGTGGGTTGTCATCAACACCTGCGACCCCCCCCCCCCCATCATCAGCAACGGCTACGATTTCAACAACACCAGACACCCACGTTTTATATACATTTATATTAGCGTTGAATTCAGTTATCATTTATATTTTTCATTTTTCATTTTCTTTAATGTTGGATAAATATTTCATATTTAAGTGTTTTATATTTTATATTTTCAAAATTATAAATTGTTTATGTTTGACAGTTTTTGTTCTTTTTCTATTCATTAATTTTCCTGAGGAGGAGCCAGCTTTGGTAATACTGTCTGAAGTTGTTACACAGCTGAGTAAGCCTTCACAAGTGGCGACCTTGCCAGGATCAACTCTACTGAATCAAGATTCAGCTCCATCTCGAATCTATCATTGGAACTTCAACGCCGCATACCACAGACGGTTACCACCAGCCATGAGTAATCATTCTCTATGGTATGACTACGGTACAGGTATTTAAGAGATTTGGTGATTGTTATAGTCTCAATTTATTGTAAGTAAAGTCAGGCAGGATATAATATTTAATTCTGCCACCTTTTTGTGTAAGCTTGAAACACTTTGGAGGATTAGACTCTAGGGACCCGAGATTTTCCAATGACAATTTGTTTCATTGAGCTCTTTATTATATAAAGGGAACTGTCGTAGGACACTCTTGATTTGTTGGTGAGAAGATTGGATGGTCAAGGGACCCCATTCTACTTACTGTTTGCTCGGAGCCAGCATAGAACCCTTCGTTTTCATTAATACATATTGTTTAATTGAAGTAGGGATCGAGCCCTCTGATTTATTTACAGTTTGAGTGGAACAGGAATTGAACCCTCTGTTTTCTTTAATACCCGTTTCATTTCCCCTGATAGTTTAAGTTATTCTTGCAAGTATGGAGGAATACCAGTTTTGGATGAATGCTGGAAGTTAGGAATAACAGGGAAAAATTTAGAATGTTTCATTAGTGCTAAAATCCAGGAAAGAATTGAAAAGGAGAGAGAAAGAATCGAAAGAGAAGAAGAAAAGGAGAGATTGAGAATCGAAAAAGAAGACAAAAAAGAGTGTGATAGACTTGATTGTGAGGAAAGAGCTAAAGTACGTGAGGAACAAGTTAAATTAAGGGAACTTGAGGAAAGAGCAAAGGATAGAGAATATGAGTTAAGGGAGAGAGAAAAGGATCGCGAGCTCGAACAAGCTCGCCTTGAATTAGAGAATAAAAAGTTAACTTTCTCACAACAGCAATTAGATGAAGGAGTAATGGAATATCATGCAGCTAGTGCACATATTCCAACACCTAATTTACCTCCCTTCACAGAGGGTGACGACATAACTTCATACATTATCAGGTTCGAAAATACTGCTACCCTCTGTGAATGGCCTGCTGACACCTGGGCTACCAGGTTAGGAATGTTATTTTCTGGTACCGCTTTGAATATCCATGCAACTTTGTCGCAGGATATCGTATGTAATTATAACCTACTGAAGAAGGCAATCCTTAAAGCATATCAAAAAACCACTTATTTTTACTGGAAAGATTTCAGGTATGCCACCTTACAGCCTGGCCAGAACTTTCAGCAGTTACAGGTAACACTCTTTCGTTTGTTCGACTTTTGGATAGAGAGTTCAGGAATTGATCGCAGTTATGAATCTCTTAGAGACTTCATGGTTGCTGACCAGTTCCTGACAGCTCTTCCCAATCAGATACGAACATTCATCAGAGAATGTAACCTGATTAAAGCTGAGGAAATTGCTGAGGCTGCTGACCTGAATGCTGAGGCTCACAATTCCTATAAAGACCTAAAGGGATCGAACCCTAAGGGCAAGGGTTCATGAGACCTTAAGAAATCAAAGCCTCTAGTGGAAAGTAAAGTGACTACTTTTATTCCTGTTTGTCATTTGTGTGGTGTTAAGTGTGAGGGTAAAGTTCAATAGATAGGAGTAGCAGGGGAGTATATAGTAACAATAGTTTCATTGCCGGCTACTTGTTAAGGTAGGGTAAGTCAAGCTCCCGCTATTCCTGCCTTTTTTCCCCCACCCCGAAAGTGATAGTTTGACTGCCGGCTGCTTGTTAAGGTAGGGTCAGTCTAGCTTCCGCTATCCCTTCCCCTCCTTCTCCCCCCCCCCCCGAAAGGTGACGTGTGGGGCTCCTGTCCAAACAGTAATCACTACTCACAGCTCCCAGCACTACTGTAAGTACATGCCTGCCTTGTATTCTAGTGGATTTATTGGTTGAAAGCTTCACTTTTGAGCAATAATAAACTTAGTCCTTTCAGTCTTGCTCTAAGTTGACTGTTGTAATAATCACATCTTTTAGGTATTGTACTTATCATAGAGAGTGATTTCTTAAGCAGAGGGTAACCTGTCTATCTTTCCAGCTTGGATGACAGAGAGGGTCACCTGCCAATCAACGAGTAGAACTGATGGAGATGGACTAACATCCTGAGACTTCCCCTTTTTGGATTTAATTACCTATGCACCTGTATGAAATTGCAGGATGTAACACCTAATCATTGCAGTGGTAAAGAACCTGCTTTCCTGTCATCAGGATATAATACTCATGGCTATACTGTGAAGAACGAACCAGTGGGTTGTAACCAACACCTGCGACCCCCCCCCCCCATCATCAGCAACGGCTACGATTTCAACAACACAGTGTCACCAACACCAGACACCCAAGTTTTAAATTAGCATTGAATTCAGTTACATTAATATTTTTCATTTTTTTTTTCTTTAATGTAGGTTAATATTTCTATTTAAGTTTTTTATATTTTATTTTTTCTAATAATAAATTGTTTTGTTTGTCATTTTTTTATTTTTTTTCTGTACATTAATTTCCGAGGGGGACCAGCCTTGGTAAACGTCTGAAGTTGTTACCGAGCAGTAACCCTTTCAAAAGGGGCGACCTTGCCAGGCAACTCACTAAATCAAAAATCCACCCTCTTCCTTTTAAAACCCCCCCAACCCCCCCAAACATTTTTTTAGGGTTTAAAAAGGTATTTTAAAAAAATTTATTTTTTGGGCTCAATTTTTTAATAACGGCAAATTTTAATTTTAAAAATTTTTTTTTGGGGTTAAACCGGGAAGATTTTTAGGGACCCCAGTTTTTATAAATTTTTCATTGACCTTTTTTTTAAAGGGAAGTCAAGGACCCTTTTAATTTTTGGGGGTGGGGCAAGGACCCCATTTAATTACTTTTTTAAGGGCAAGAACCCCTTTTTAAAATATGTTTTTGGCGGGGCAGCCCCCCGGTTTTTTCTTTACGGGGGGGGGAAATTCCCCTTTTTTTTAATTACCCCTTTTTAAATTTCCCCCCTAAAGATTCGAAGGGAGGGAAAACCAAAAAACCCAAAAAGGAAACAACTTTTGTTTTTTTTTCTAAATTTTTGGAAAAAATTTTAGGGAAAAAATTGGGGGGGAAAAAAAAAAAAAAACCAAAAAAGGGAAAAAAAATTGAAAAAAAAAAAAGGGGGGGGTTAAAAAAAACCAAAAAAACAAAAAAAAAACAAAAAAAACTTTATTTTCTAAAAACAAAAATAAAAAACATTTAAAAAATTTTGGGGGGCAAAAAAATTAAAAACCCCCCCTTTAAAAAAAAAAAACGCCTCAAAAATCCCCTTTTGAGTTTTAAAAAAACCCAACAAAAAAAAAAGGGCATCCCCAAACCCCCAATCCCCCAAACCCCCCCTTTAAAGGGGGGGGAAAAACCATTTCTTTTTTTTAAAATACCCCTACCCCTTGAATCCCTTACATGGGCACCAAAATTTTT
>NW_026469774.1:0-7500 GCF_026875155.1 Cherax quadricarinatus
ATTCACAATTTTAACATTAGCCCAAACCCTGGGATGAAACATGCCACAACTCTAAGTGCTCTCAGCCTTTCTTTGTTTTGGCGACAAAGTCTCGTTACAACAGGTCAAGTAGGGGAAACCCTCAAAGCCTAGATACCTGTATCTGTTTACATATTCTAGAAGAGACCCATCATGCAACGGGATCTGACGAACTGTGCCTCTCTGCCGAGGAGGACGCCTGTTGAGTATCTTTGTTTTATCCCCTGAGATTTTAACCCCAGGCCCTGACACGAGGCTAAACATGATTAAAAATGTTTTGGTGTTGGAAGAATCCGGTGGTGTGAATCATTATGTCAATCAGCAAAACTAACCATTAATGATGGGCTGGCTAGGCATGGCATTAAGTAAGGCATTAATCAAAATGTTGAAAAGGGTGGGACTAAGCACACCTCCCTGTGGGGTTCCTAATTCAAAATCTTTAGTTACACTTCTATGTCCCTGGAACAACACAGACGACTTTCTGTTGGACAGGTAACCTTTAATCCAGCGGAGAAGCCATCCTCCAACATCCATTCTGCAAGTTCACTAATGATTACATGTCTGGTTGGCTACATCAAAAGGGATTTAAGGTCAAGGACGTAGTGTATGAGCTGTCAGTGTGCAGAGTGAGAAAGGTGGTAATGCAATGATGCACACTCCTTCCATGCATGAAGCCATGCAACCGGGGTGACAAGAATTCCTTAATTCTGTGCATAAGACGATTAAAAAAAATCATCCTTTCAAATGTTTTACACAAGCAGCTAGTAAGGGATTTGGGAAATGATTTTTGTTGATTGGGCTTTGGAATGGAATAATGGGCTATTGGTCCATGATTTAGGGAGCTCCCAGTGACATAACTATGTTAATATAATTCAAGTAAAGGATTACCTGGTACTCGACACAGCAATCTGAGTTGTTGTAAGTAATACCATCCTCACCAGGCGACGTGGAGTTGCCCTTAGTTAGTGCTGCATCAAGTTCATAATTAGTGAAAGGAAATGTTGCAGTCATCTGCCTTGCTGAGCATAAAGAAACAAGTCTCTCCCTTGCTTCATATTTGTCCATTAATTTCGACTGTGGTGGTACTGGGAAGACTGTCATAGCTAGAATGTAGCAGCCCAAGCACTGACTAACTCATTGCCCTTTTGCAAGGGATGAGGGTGCGCGATCTGCCCAGTTCTGTTACCCTTAATTCTATTTATGTCCCTCCAGGGCCCGCTAAGTGGGGTGTGAGCATTGAGACCATTGACAAATTGTTCCCAGTCTGTTTGCCGCAGCTCTGTCATACGCTCTCTGGCAGCAGCAAGGGCCAGTTTGGAAGAGGCTCAGAATTTTTTTTGTTTTTCTTGCAGGAGTTCAGGAAGTTTAATTGAAATTAAAACATTGTTAAAAATGGATATTTTTATGAAACTTATTGATAAATTATGGAAGTCTTTGGAAATTTGAATAGGGAAAAGGGGGAAGGGGCAAGAAGTTTGAAATTCCAGGCATTGTTAAAATCCGACAGAACACCATAGGTTATACCCCACAGGCCAAGAATGTGAAGGGAAAATAGCCGGAAACCCCGGGGAATATATACCAATATTAGAGAGTTAGCCGGAAAGATCAACCTAATTTTCATGAAGACACAGCTGCAGAATAATGGTTTACCTAGAAAGGTTCGGGGGCACCCCGCGGGGGCAACCACCTCTTGACACGTCAACGGTTTCGCTGCCACGAACAAGTACGAGCCACAGCCGGGTTCAGGAACTGCCTTTAGGTGCTTGTCCAGTGCCAGCTGGAAGACTGCCAGGGGTCTGTTGGTAATCCCCCTTATGTGTGCTGGAGGCAGTTGAACAGTCTCGGTCCCTGCACTTATTGTATGGTCTCTTAACGTGCTAGTGACACCCTGCTTTTCATTGGGGGATGGTGCATCGTCTGCCAATCTTTTGCTTTCGTAGTTTATGATTTCGTGTGCAAGTTCGTACTAGTCCCTCTAGGATTTTTCAGGTGTTAAATATGGGATCTCTCCCCCTGCGTTCCAGGGAATACATTTAGAAACCCCAAGGCTCCTAATTGAGGTTTTTTTATCTCGTTATGCGCGCCCTGAAGTTCTCTTACATTTTTAGGCGGCAATTTACCTGCCTTGAAGGTGTGTTAGAGGCAGGGAATTTCCACTAGATAGAACAAGTGACCTGAAAAGAGTGTCATAAAGGCTTGGCCTCCCCAGTTTGAAGGTTCCATATCCATCCCGTTCATTTTTCTACCGATTGGATTGATACAATGTTTGGTCCTTGAAGGGAGGTTTCCCCCGACATAATCACTCCCCGTCTTTGACGTTGGGGTTTCGCTTATTGTGCCAGAATTTTTTTTGTACTCTGATAAGATTTAATTTCCTCATGTTACCATACTGGTAATTGAAATTCCTATCGTTAATTCATTTGTTTCTGCAGCCATAAAAGATTTGGTTGTGTCCGCCGTAGCCTTGCAGGGTCTGCAATGGAAGACACTGTCATGCAAATTCGGGTGTCATTTGCAAAGGAAAGACACGGTGCTGTGCTGACATCCTTTCTAGTCGGATATGAGGATGAGAACAAGATGGGAGCTAGTACTTGCTTGTAACAAGTTTCACCGTAGCGGCTCGGACTTTACTCTGTTGACGACTACTCTCTGTGTTCTGTTAGTGAGGAAATTATAGATCCCTCGACCAACTTTTCCTGTATTCTTTAGCGCGCATTTGTGCGCTATTACGCCATTGGCACACTTGTCGAAGGCTTTTTGCAAAGTCTGTATATATACATCTGCGTTCTTTTTGTCTTATAGTGCATTTAGGACCTTGTCGTAGTGATCCAGTAGGATGAGACAGGACAGGAGGTCGACGCTGCTTCGAAACCCCCATGTTTGCCCGGGGGGGGTACGAGGGTTTCTAGATGGTGGTGATCTTGCTTCTTAGGACCCTGGATTTGGGGGTGTGTGGGGATGTTAGGTGTGCTATTGGTCTTAGTTCTTTGCTGTTGCTTTACTGCCCCCTTTGGGAGTGGCTGGCGGTGTTTTTAGGTAACTGAGGGACGACCCCCGTGCCTTGGCCCCTCTCCATAGGATGGAATAGGCTCGTGATAGGGCTTCTTGCAGTTTCTTGATGAACACAGAGTTCCAAGAGTCTGTGCCCTGGGCAGAGTGCATGGGCATGTCATTTATCGCCTCTGTTCGAAGTCATTTGGCTCAGGATAACAATCGGATAGGCTTGTTGTGAAATCAAATTTTGTGGCATCATGCTCATAAAAATTGCATTTTGATCTTCCGGACTCTCAGTCTGGTTACGCTTGCTTAAAAACTGACGTCCTATTTTGGGGACTTGAGTAGCTCACTTCATTTCCTTGCTGTGCATCTGTGTAGGACCATTCTTTTTAAGGGAGGGCAACCATACTGAACGTTGTTCTTCGATTTGATTTGGCTAGAAAGAATACATTTGGGTTTCCTTTCGATTTCATTTAATGGCTTTTAGTTCTCCCACGATTCCCCTGACTCGCTAAAGATCTTTTAGCTTAAGTCGATGCTATGCTATTCTCGACCATGTCCTCCCAGCGCATTATCTGATATATTGACTCTTAATGATGGAAGCCAAGACACAGATCTAGACACTCCATAGATATTGTGTGGGTCAAGGTCACCTACAATTTGCACATATCATGACGTTTTAAGAGTGATCAACAGTCTTATTGCCATTACGATTACCAAACAGAAGTTCCAATGCTTTTGTGGTCTTGCATTAAAATCACAATAATGAGAGTAGGTTCAGACTGAGCACCAAAGTTGGAGCTCAAGTAATTAAACTTATCAGCAGAGAGCGTACAAGTTAAAGAGAGTGTTGAGAGGCAGAGTTCCCAATATAAATCCTAACACCGTGATACTGTAGCCCCTCTGTTTTCTATGTGCAAGAAGTTGATGGGAAGTGATTTTTTTAATATATAATCACAAGAATTATAATTTAGTTATATGCAGACAAACATGGCAATTTAGGTGTTTGGGTTTTTTTCAGGACTCGGCACTCTTTAGACACACAATAACAATGATTACAGTGGTTACTTTATGATGCAGGTCAGAAAATCTTTTTCTAAGTGACGCAATATTCCAACTTAAAATGGATAGTTTATACGAGTTTGGTTCCATTATAAAAGTCGCAGGATAGTTTTCAACTTCGTCAGAAAATTAAAAAAACTTACTAAATAACAAACAGACATAATCAATATCAATATCATCATATTACCTTATCCATGAGTCCCTCATGCACTTCCATTAGTGAGACCTCTTGGAGATCTTTGTACACAGAGGTACACTGCGACCTTTGTCTGTGAATGTATGGAGGTGACACTATTCCCCTCGCACTCAACTTCTCCCGCTTTATTACACTCATCACTATCATGCACATGTATAACTTCCCTCTCATTAGGACCATGATACATACACCATTAGCAACAACCGGCCATCACACACTAGTATCTATCAATACATTTACACTCTTCAGTGACTATCCATGGATGCCATTCACTGCCCTTATCATCTGCTCGGGGAGTGGAATCACCACTACAGATTCATCGTTTGTGTGATTAATAACACCACTCAACATCAGTTTGTTTCATCATCACACACTCATTTTCATAATGGCGACTATCTGTGGGTTGATGTACATCATTTGCAACGCTCTTGTAAGTTTTTCCTCGTGGTGTGCTCAGTACTGTTATGGCGCAGGTGCATGTTGTGTACCACCCCGCAAGACTAGCGTCATCAGGAAGTATGAAGTCCCCGATCAGCTGAGTCCAGGTGGCTGACTGACACTGACTCTGCCAGTACAGATGGTGTCAACACCCAGCAGCATTACAGTGTTGATAGCAGACGTGATCGGTGGCTCTGTATGAAGTACTCCAGGAGTGACTCGCTCAACCATATTGTCTGAGTTCAGGCAAGGGTCATAATCAGACATGAAGTAACTGGTAGGCCTATGTGCCTCATCATGGGGGGTAGGGGAGGCGGGAGTCTGCGGCTGGCGATTTGGGCAGCCTTTGCTCTGCAGTCAGCATGAGCAGCTGTGAATCCTGGAGTCGTACAAATTGATACATTCTAATGCAACGGTCTGTGTTTCTTTGATCATATTCATAGCACTGGTGAGAGGATGGAGCCTTGGCACGACACTGCACACCAGTGTGACTTAGATGAGGCATTTCCGAACAATTGGAGGGGAAAAAACCCCAGCGGCTGACACTGAGCAATTCTACGGTTATGTGCTTTGAACAAAGCTATTTTGTAACTCCTGTTAAGGGCGCAGCATGAGAGTAGATATATGATGGTGGAGTCCCTGACCAATCCACTGCACGTCAGGCCAATTCAATCATTTGGAAGTCGACCGAGGGTTTTGGCAACTTGATCTGACAACAGGGCGCGATTTAGATCCATGTACTTATTGACATTGTGATAACAATAAGTACTTTAGTGATCTTGTGTGGGCGAGAGCTTGGGAGATGGATGGTCAGCATATTTATGAGTAAGAATTTTTCTATGAATGTTGGGTCTTAGTACAAAACGTAATAATCCAAGTCATGACGAAAGCGAATCCGAAGTTTTTTTTCTTGGGTTGATCGTAATGAAGCTTAATCGTAAAACCAATCAAACATTGACCTCAAAACTCAGTGTTGAGGCAGGGAAATTCATGCCTAACGCATTCCTGCAATGTTGTTGTGTCTTCTCGTGTTTGTTTCATGGCAGGCAAGTCTCCTTTGAAATCCTCTTTCTTTTTTCAAAGCTCCCTTACTTCTAAAACGTACGAATTCGCCTTCACACTCCATACATTACACTTCGTCACATCCATAGTCACACTTTTGTTAAGCTGCTTGAGATGGAAGAGTTTTAAGTCTGTTTACTTTTGGTCAGTGAAACCGCCTTTATTCCCATAAAGAGAAGGGACAAAGCTGGATATTCACCGGTCGCTGAGACCCTAAGGCAATATGGGTGTAGTGGCCGTTTGGTGTCACAGTGCGATTTCAATGTCAAACACTGGCCCACAGATTCCCCCCCCCCCCCCCGTCTCCCGAGATGTTACCACACTGTACAAACTTGTTAATTACTCCAGACATCAGGCTGTCCAGCAAGGCACTTACCACGATTCTAGCACGTTGAAAGCGTGTCTTGAAATGACAGACAAATTTTCACACTACTTAAGAAACTAGTTCTCACAACACCGAAGGTACGGGCCGGAACACTGTAGAACGTTCCACAAATGGCATTACTGTAACTTGGCCTTCACTGCTGGCTTGGAGCGCTGTTTAGTGCTCTGGATCAGCTAAACTCGCCATTATCCCATATGTAGATAATGGTGACGAGTTAAGGGATAGTAACCGGTGAAATGAAAGTCGAGGAAGGGACATTCACCTCACTAGACACAGAGACACGCAGTATGGGTGTAAGTGGCATGCGAAGTCTTATAGAGTGCCATTTTCAAGGTCAACCCACAGCCAGACATTCCTCACTCATTTAAGCACAACGTAGTTACTTGATGGTAAGCACAATTGTCCTAAGTCAGTGAAATCGCACTCGAGCCAATATTTACAACCAATCTGCAGCACTTAACACTACCACTAGGAATATTTGCGAGTATCAGGTAGGTAGCACACAGTGAGACTTATCGTAAGGTGAGATGGATGCGGCACAATGGACTGACACGGGCACTTCAAGTATTTAAGTGGTCTGGCAAAAAAACCGCCTCTAGACCTTAAGTAAATAGAGCGAAAGCTGAGTTCACAATCGAGGAAGGTGGGAGAAGGCGAGGTGGAGTGAAGCTCAAATCAAGATATTTGAGATTCCACTAGTATATCACTAGTCACAGTTCACACATACAGAGTTCCAGCAGCAATCAGCTTGCTCACAACGATATTTGTTGCATGATGAGTTATCATTCGGTGAGATAAGCAGTTCTGATATAGAAGCGCTAGGACTTCCCTCAACATCACACACGCCCGCGGTCATAGAGTCCAAAACTCCAGCCCGTCGCTTTAGCCTCTAGACCAGCTTAGCCAATAATTCATCCGAACTAGTGTATTTCTACACCATAGGAAGGTTAGCACAGGCACCTCTGTGACCACAAATGCAAGTTTTTACAGACGAATCTCCAGCTAGCGTGGCGTACCGAACTCTAGCTCCAAAGTCCCTTCACTGTACCGTCTACATGACTCAAGAAATCGTAATGACACATTGCCAACAACCCAAACCCCCGGCCGGGATTGAACCCTGCGGTCAGAGAGTCTCAAAACCTCAGCCCTCGCGTTATGCCACTATACCAGCTAGACCATCAATAAGATTCATCAACTAGGTGTATTTCTACATCCATAGGAACGGTAGCACAGGCACCCTCTGGACCACAAATGCAAGTTTTTTACAGACATCTCCACTAGGCAAGGCCGAGACGAACTCTAGCTCAATTCTCCTTCACTGCCGTCAACATACTCAGAAATC
>NW_026469775.1:0-11700 GCF_026875155.1 Cherax quadricarinatus
TACAATACACACACAGGCTACAACAATACAAAACCACCAGGGATACAAACACACACAGGGATCAAACACAAAAGGGCTACAAACACACACACAAGGCTACAAACACACACGGGCTAAAACATATACACACAGGGCTACAACAATCACAGGGAAAAAACAGTACACACACAGGGAAAAAAATTAAATTTATATACACCCCCAACACACACACAGGGATACAGTAATAGCGGGGATACAACAATACACAGACACACAGGTCAATCACAAATACACAGGGCTACAATACACAAATACACAGGGCTAAAACAATAAACACACAGGGCTACAACAATAACCATACAGGGCTACAATAATACAAATACGGGGCTACAATCCCCAACAAACCAACACACGGTACGTGGCGGGTGTCAGAGGGGGCACCGTGACCAGCGGGGTCCCCAGGGGTCACCCTAGGCCCAATGCTGTTTCTGGATTTGTGAACGCATGAGGGAAGGAAAGACTTGAGGAGTCCCTGTTTGCAGATGACGTGAAGTTGTTAAAAGAATTCACTGATCGAAACCAGGCCTAAAAAGGATCTAGACGGCTGCAGACCGGTCCAGCAATTGGCCCCCTGGATTTCAACCCCCCAAGTGCAAAGTCATGAAGTTTGGGGGAAGGCAAAGAAGACCGCGAGGGAGTACGTCTAGGGGTCAGATACAAAACTTCACTCAAGGAAAAAGATTTTGGGGCAGTATAACACCAGGCCTTTCCCCCTGAAGGACATAATCAAAAAACTGTGCAGCATATGGCGCCTAGAAAACTCAGAAAGCTTCCCGACATCTTAAAAAGGGAACTTTTCAGGCCCGTACACCGTGTACGTTAGGGCCCCTATTGGAGTATGCGGGGCCCCGTTTGGAACCCACACCTAGCCAGCACGTTAAAAAAACTGAAAAGTGCAAAGGTTTGCAACAACAGTCCCCGAGCTAAGAGGTATGTCCAAAGAGGAGGGTTAAGGGAAATAACCCGACGACATGGAGGGCAGGAGAGATAGGGGGGGGCATGATAAAGACCTACAAAATACGAGAGGAATTTACAAGGGGACAAAAACAGAGGTTCCAGAGATTGGACACAGTAACAAGGGGACACAGTTGGAATTGAAGACAAGATGAATACGGGGATGTTTAGGAATATTTCTTCGCCACAGGTAGTCAGTAAGTGGAATAGTTTGGGAAGCGGTAGGGGAGGCGGGATCCATACTAGTTTAAGCAGAGGCATGATAAAGCTCACAGTTCAGAGAGGGGACCTAGAGCGATCAAAAGAGGGGGGGCCAGGAGCTCGGACTCGACCCCCGAACCTAGCTAGGTGAGTACAATGGGAGTACACAACACCAGGGCTACAACAATACACACACACACGGGGCTACAACAATAAAAACCACACACACACAGGCTACAATACACACACAGGGCTACAAACACACACGGGCTACAACAAAAAACCACAAAGGGGCTACAACAATCACACACGGGGCTACCACAATAAAACCGGGGCTACAACAATGCCACCAGGCTTAAAAATAAAACCAAAAGGGGCTACAAAAATACACGCCACAGGGTCAACAATACACGCACAGGGGGGTACAAAAATACACCACACGGGGCTAAAACAATACACGCACAGGGGGGCACAAAAATACAACACACAAGGGCGGCAAAAAAAACACACCATAGTAGGTACATTTCAGCTGGGGAAACCCAAAGGTAGTATTCGGGATGTATAACCCCCCACAGAACGCGGGGGCCCCAAAGAGGGGGAATATGATGATGAACAGAGCAATGGTGGCACTAGTGAGGTCAAAAAGGGGTCACTCGAGTGGCGAAATTCTGGTTAGGCACTTCAAACACAGAGGATTTATTGGGGAAAACCCGAAGCACACAGGGTCCCGAAACATGGGACCAAAATGATGGATGTGGGGTTTCAAATCTCATGCAAACAGTTTTAAGGACACACCGGGGGAAAGAGAGAGAGAGAAGGAAGACAGACAGAGAGACAGAGACAGAAAGAGACGAGAGAGACAGAGAGAGAGACAGAAGAGAGAGACAGGAGAGAGAGAGACAGGAGAAGAGAAGACAGAGAAAAGAGACAGAGAGAGAAGAGAGAGAGAGACAGAGAGAGACAGAGAGAGACAAGAGAGAGAGAAGAAGAGAAGAGAGGGGACAGAGAGAGACAGAAGGGGAAGAGAGAGACAGAGAAGAGAAAACAGAGAGAGAGAGAGAGAGAGAGGAGAGAGAGAAGAGAGAGAAGAAGAAGAAAAAAGAGACAGAGAGAGACAGAGAAAGACAGAGAGAGAAAAGAGAGACAGAGAGAGACAGGAGAGAGACAGAGAGAAGAACAGAGAGAAAGAGAGAACAGAGAGAGACGAAGAGACAGAGGAGACAAGAGAACAGAGAGAACAGAAGAGACAGAGAAGAAGAGAGAGACCAGAGAAGAGAGAGAAGAGAGAAAGAGAGAAAAACAGAGAGAGAAGAGAGAGACAGAGAGAGACAGAGAGGAAAAAAGAGAGAAGAGAAGAAAGACGAGAGAGACAGAGAGAAAAGAGAGAAGAGAGAGAGAGAGAAAAGAGAAGACAGACAGAAAGAGACAGAGAGAGAAGAGAGAAGAGAGAGAGAGAGAGGAGAGAGAGAGATGAACCAGAAGACTGGACCCTGTGTTCACCCTGAGTAGCTCAGACTTTGACACATCACATAAAAAAATCCCCGGGAGCTAGTGACCACGGGGTTTTAAAACCCTTTTGAATCATCGTGAACAAAAGGTGAGAGGGTAACGGGAGTAAAAAGGGAAAAGCTAAACAAAAAAGGGGGAAGGACTACACAGGAATTAGGACCTTCCTGCAGGGGTTCATGGGAATAGGAGTTGGAAGGAAAATCGGGGAATGAAATAGGACTTTGAAACAACAAAAGCAGGAGGCAGGGGAAAAGGGTTTTTTTCCCAAGGGTAACAAAATAATGGGAAGACAGAAGAACCCCCCTGTTTACCCAAGGTTAGGGCAAAAACTAATGCCTAGAGAATGGAAAAAGTAAAAGGGCAAAGGACTCGGAAAAAAAAATTTAGTCAACGAGCCAGAAACGATATCCAAAAAGGGGGGAGGCGCAGCGGCAGTAAAAAATACATATTACGAAATCAGGTGACCCAAAACTACTCAAAGACATCGAGGAAGAAAACAGTCAAGGCCCGGGAAATCAGGCTGAAGAAAAAAGGGTGGGGACTCACAAGAAACCCAGGAATATGGAGGACCAACATGAAATTTCAGAAGTTTTACAGTGGAGGCTGAAGGGACACGGGGAAGACAAAACAGGGGGTACACAACGGGGATATACCAACAATTTTGGGAAATTACACAAAACTGGGGAGGGGTGGAGAACTCCTAAGTGACCCGAACTCCAAAGGCGTGGGCCCGGGACATCTCTCCGGGGTCCTTAGAGAGGAAGCAACCCACTAAGGTGCCACAACCAATACTTAAACACTTCCCTTGAAACTGGGTGTTGCAACCCCTGAAGGGTTGCAATGATTATGATATATAAAATGTAAATACCTTTTCATATAATTTTATTTTTTCTTATATTTGGATAATAGCAAACGTAAATGTTTTGCTTTTATTTTATTTGAACTTATTTGTTTAGGAGTAACTATTAATGTATTTCAAGTCTTGATTGTCAAACTACTGAATTATCGCTTGTACTCGTTAGACTGCCGCTTCCCCGAGCGCATTGTCCACGTTGCTATCACGTATCGAGGGGGGGTGTCCCTCACCTCGCCTAAATATTCAGTCTGCTCTAGACTCTTTTGGGGGTTGGACAGTTTGTCTGTCTCATTGTTTTTTTATTTCTGAGAACTCTGTTCACAAAACATGTATAACTTAGTGATTTTTCGATGTTGTACTGGGGTTGTGTGTGTTTAGACACTCGAAACATCTCAGGCCCCTGAGCTTTAGCTTCCACCTAATTTTACGGTATCTGTGTATTACCACTTCAGGATTTTCTTATGCTGAATTTAGATTCAGTATAGGGATTTTTTGTGGAGGTCGCAGATGGTCCCTATTTAGTGCTTTATATTTCTCCTTTTTTCCTGACGTGTTGCGTTCTTGTTATATTGCTTTTTGGGCTTTAGCTTCTTTGTTGTTCAAGCAGAGTTCTGGTTCCCATCGGTCAAGAAGTTAGTTTGTGGGGACTTTGTCAGTCACTTGTTTAAGTCTGTCGAGTCGTGAGACGGGAAAACCCCCTTAAGAAATTTACAAAACATCCACTTACTTGTACATATTTGTATTATTTTATTATTGTAAATGTTAATGTACCAATGGTACTTAAGAATTTAAATTGAGATGTGCTTTCAACAAAATAATATTGTACTCGAAGATGGATATTATTTTGATTACTGTGTTTAAATTTAAATTTAAAAATAACCTCTAGACTTAATAAATTTTTTAAAATTTTTAAATTTTTCCTAGTTAGTACCCCCCATTTTGAAACCCTAACACTATTGAATCTACTGAATTCAAGGGAAATTTTGGACAAGATACGACTCTTTTACAAAAACCCGAACAGGCTGGATGCTAAAGGAAGTCCTTTCTATGTTCACGGGAAATCTCTAAGATTTTAAAATTTGTTTTTTTTTGTAAAAAATGGGGGCCTTCTGGGATGCTCTGACCCAAAGGGTGTTGGAGAAATTGCCCCATTTTGAAATCATTAACTGATGGTCCAAACCGGGTACTTTCCTAATTTGAAAAATTGGGGATTTATCTTGTACAAATACCAGGTGGATGTAGTCCCCTGACTGAGCTCTTGACCAAGGGATGGAAATACTTTTTATATTTTAGCTAAAAACAACCAACACTAAAATTCCTACAGGTTATATTTTCCAAAAATCACTCCCCGGTAGTAAAAATTTTTTTTTTGTGTTTATCCAAAGTGAAACATTAATTGATACTCTGACTTTGCTGGTTAAGACATTAAAACTTCAATGTGTTGGCGAGTACCAAATATGTCGGGTACATAACGGGAAAATTTACACCGCAAAACTGTCAAGCGTTAATTTAAAGATATATTTTTCCTGCTCATACAAGATGCTATTATATTCAGATTCAAAAGCCTAGTGTACAATTAGGAATATGACTATTTAGACGTAAAAAAGAGCAACTAAGGGAAGTGTCTGACCGTGTAGCTCAGTTCTCGCCACCCCTTCCCCTCACTGACACAATAGTACAGATTGTAGCTGTTAGCTTGACTCGCCAAAAACAAGTACAGTGTAGCTACACCGTACTACTTATCCTAAACCAATAAAACAATCTAAAGGGCACGAATGTCCGACCAAAGGGAACCGTCCCGACCAGTTAATTCCCTACTCCTCCATTTCCTACTGGGCCTATCTCTCAGGAACATTTTTAGAGGTTTTTAACGCCCCATTTGTTGCAGACTGCACAAATAGAGGGACAGAGGAAATTGAACGAAGAAGATTTCCCCAAAAAGAAAATGTTCGTCTGGAAGACAACAACTGAAAGATCACAGGGCACATTTAAGTGCAGAAAGCTACACCATGGTTCCTAATTTTTTGAAAATACTCGACACCTTTTTTTATGTTTTTGAGAACCGGGCCTGCTATGAACGGCCACTAAGCACTGGGGAACTTGTTGCATACAGCGTTGACAGGGAAAGCTCAAATTTGTACGGCTGCTTTACCCTTTGCCAATACATAGTTATGACCTGTCAAACAAACTATTCAGAGACATAACTTTTTACCTGTAAGTTATCAAAGCGCTTTCGTACTTTCAACGACACAAATCAAACCTGTGTAAGTTTGTCGTGAAAAAAAGCGCTTAGAGAGATGGTCTAGAGCTGCCAATGAACAACCAACCCTTGTTTCATTTATACACGAAGATTTTTAAAAACTGATGTCCCTGACATACAAGAATACTACGATCATACACCCCGGGTATTCTGGAAAAATGCAGCATAGCAAAATTACGAATTTTTTTCACAAACTTGTAGAATAAAAAAAAGAAAAAAAAGGTAACTAAAGATTGTCCTAGAAGTTGGCAAACCCAAATCACTGCCATTGCACCGATTACCTGCTACTGAACTTCCGACCTTTTACCAGGAAAACTCACAATCCGATTTTTCTCTGGGTTAGACGAAATCGATATCGAGAAGAAGAAAGTAAATGTAACTTTAACAAAAAGGGCATGCTGAGAGTATTGCATAAGTTTGAAAGAGAACAGAAGCAGTCGGCGGGTGTGCCCCCACACAAGTCTACCCTTTCCGACAACAAAGGCACCAAAAACCATAATACCTCTGACCTACGTTTTTAGATAAAGTTACTCCCCGGACAGATGACTACGTCAGAAAATGTATCTGAAAAAAAGATTCGTTCAGCCATGGTCCTTTTCTTTTCGAGAGGTAAAGTAGGGTTTAAAGAATCACCTAACGAAAAGTTACTTCAGAACACGGCCCAAATTATCTCACGTTATAAGAGAAGAATTTCTGCCCAACGATGATACCTATTGCAAGATAGAGATTGTTAGAAGCCTATGGGGGGGGTTTTAAAGGGCCCCGCACAAAGTTTTATATTAAACAAGCATTAACGGTTTTAAATTTTATGGGGATTCCATGGTATTTCCCATAGTCATGGGCTTGTTGATAGGGAACATATCCTTTATGCGGGATATTAAAACCACTTTGGGTTTATAAAACCTAGATAATTGCCATTGAAGCTTGTAAAAGAAAAACCATTTTATTTTCCCCTCAGCGAAAATTTTCTAGAGCTATGAAAAACAACAACCATCCCTTTTCTCCTTTTAGTTAGTGGGTGACAATGATTTGGGGGTTGAATATTTGTTTTGTGACCTCTGCCCCGGATCATTAACACTGTCCCCCCCCGGGCACAACCTAGTCAGGACCCAAAGATGTTAAATTTCTTTCTGAGGATGATTTTAAACAAGGATCAGTTTTTTTACAGTCACTGAAAAGACAGATATAGCAGTTACTAGAGTGAAGCAAAGGATCCGATAATTTTTACTATTAAGTAAAGGTGACTGATGGAGAAAAATACATGCAAGTTGTCAGCTGATAGTGTTCCCCCCACAGTCAACTCTCGTATGTTACCAGTTACATTCGTGAACAAGCCCTTATTTTGCTCACAATATCCCATAGGGGAATCTGGGTGTCAAGAAACACCGGTAAACTGGCAAAACTTTTTTTCTTGGGCCAAAGATGAAGGAAAAAGTAGCTGATCATGTGCCGTTTTCCACATGTTCAAGTGACAGGCAAACCCCGCAGCGCACACTCCACCTACACCCTCACAGTTCCTATACAAAGTTCAGTTCATCTGGGCAAGATTGTTCAGACTCGTTCAAAAGGTTGAAGCACGCTTTCCTCCTCCATGTTGATCCTAATTTCAATCTTTTCCCTCTTTTTTAAATATAATGCGAGTTGTTATGCATGGGTGTTGTCTGCTCCAACACAACATCCACTGATATTCTCCATCCTAAGTTTTTATTCATCAACTCAAACACACCCAAAAAATTTTGCTATAGCTCTCGTGGTGTCCTTTGAACATTTTACAAGTATTTTGGGGACTTCCCCATTAAAATTTACGAATTTTTTTGCCCAAATACCTTTTGTACTTTCTATGAAATTCATAAAGTAACTTAACCCTTTACCCCTATTAAATATTATACATTACCCCCCCCTAAATGGAGGGGATAGCGATTTTTTTGCATAAGATTACTTTTACGCAAAATTTTTGCCGCGCAACCATTTAAAAACCCGCAACCCCATTTTTCCCTCCAACCCCAATGTGCCCCTCACATGGCCGGGTCCCATTGTTTCCCGCCCGCCTCCGCTAAAAAACCCAACCCAAATCGGATATTTGTATTATTTCAGGTTTTTCGGGGCGCTGGAAAAATAAGGCCATGGCCCCAAGAAAGCTTTATGTTTTAAAAAGGGGGGAGAATTATATGGAAATTAAGAAAGATTTGGGTTTGGGGAACCCTGAGAATTCCAGTTTTGGAAATTGTTACTTTCAAAATTAAGAAATTTGCAATGGGTTAACTAAACCCTTTTTAGATAAAATCACCCTAACCAGCGTTTTGGCAAACTCTGGGGATATTTTTGACTGTTTTTGGGCCCTTTTAGAAAATCCCTTTAAGGGCGGGGGGGGCTCATGGAAGATTTTGGTTTCCAGATCCTGATTCAAGCTGGGCCTATATTGAAGGGGAATAACCCCAGAAAAAGGGCTGAATCAAATTTTTGGAAGGGGTTTTCCCTTTAAACATGAAAAATCTCTCCCCCCCTTACATCTCACCAGATTTCTAAATGTGCAGAAGGAGCCTTTTTAGTTTGTGGTATTAAAAAAAAATTTCTTGGAAAAAAAAATTTTTTCAAGGGGGTTTTGGGATTAAAATTTCCCTATTTCTTATGGGGAAAATTTATAACATTTTTGAAAAAAGAAAAGTTTTAGGGGTTAAAAGTTTAAACCCGGGGGCCCCACGTACTCATGTCAAATTTATTTTTTTTATATTTCCAGTATTGTTTGTAAGGGAAAAAAGCGAGTTTGATGGTAGTGTCATGTGGAGAGGTACTGGTGACGCAACACTGTCCTGCCGCGACCCCCCCCCTTACACATACCTTAAGCTGTTTCTACTCAGAGTTATACTGCCCGCATTCCACAACCACTACTTAAGGGGGAATGCAGTTCCTCTACTAGATCGGCCCCATCGTGTCAGCTCATCGCGTATCCCGTTCACACTGATGTACAAAAACCCCGAGTATGCGAGATACAACTGTGTCTGCCCTAGTCTAGGGGGGATATCCTAGTGACGGGGGCGCTGGAAATGTAGGTGCTTGGGACAAGAAGACGATTAATGTTTTTTTAAATTGTATTGTACGAGAATCGTAATAATGTGAAAGACCTTTTAAGCAACCCAGTGCGAGTCTGCGGTTGGGGGGTGGGTTGCAACCCCCAATGAGTTGCAAGATTATTTTGTATTTTAATGTTAATTTCCTTTTCATATAATTTTATATTTTTATATTTGCGATAATAGCTAAACGTAATTATTGCTTTATATTGTTATTTGATTTAAATGTTGTTAGGATCTAAATAATTAAGGGCTCGTTAAAGTCTTGATTGCCCCAAACTACTGTAATTATCGCATGTAGCTCGTTAGACTGCCGGCTTTGAGTTGGCAGTTGTCCACGTTGATCACGTACGAGGGGGGGTTGTCCTACCTGCTAAAGTATTCGTCTGCACTAGACTCTCTTGGAGGTGGGACGATTGTCTGTCTCATTATTCTTGTTATTTCTGTAGAACTCTTTCACAGAACATTGTATAGACGTGATTTCGATGTGTATGAGGTTGTGTTTTCGCTTAGACACTCGAAACACCTCGGTCCTGAGCTTTAGATCTCACTTTTTTGTACTGTATCTGTGTATTATCACAGTCAGGATTTTCTTATGCTGAACTTAGATTCATTAGTATGGGAATTTTTTGTGACTTTTGTGGAGGATCTGCAGATGGTCCCTACTTAGTGTCGTTTATTATCTCCTTGTTCCTGATTCTGTGTCGCAGTTGCTTGTTATTTTGCTATTGGGCCAGCATTCTTTGTTGTTCAAGCACACTGTTCTGGTTGCCTGGGTCAAGAAGTAGTTTATGTGAGGACTTTGTCAGACACTTGTTTAAGTCTAGTCGAGTCATGAGACAGAGAACCACTTAGAGCACTTACATACATTACACACTTAACATTTGTACATTTTTGTATTATCTTATTAAATGTTAATGTTACAGTTGGACTTAAAAATTAAAATGTGAGATTGCTTTCAGCACAATAATATTGTACTCGAAGATGTGATATTATTTTGATTACTGTGATTAATTTAATTTAATTTAATTTGATAATATACCTCTAGACTTAATAAATTTTATTAAATTTTAATTTCTCTAGTTAGTAGCCTACCAGTTGTAATCCTGAAGCACTATTGAATCATACTGAATTCTAATGGATAATTGGACAAGGATACTGACTACTTGTTACGAAAACCCAGTAAACAGGCTGGATGCAAGAAGGGAAGTCCTTTCTAGTGTTCACTGGAGATCTCTAAGCTTTTAGAATCCCCATTTTTTGTAACACTGGGTAACTACCTGAAGTATGGAAGAAGGCATATGTAGTCCCCATCTTTAAGAAGGAGACAGAAATGAAGCACTAAATTATAGACCATTATCACTGACATGTATAGTATGCAAAGTCTTGGGAAAAAATTATCCCGGAGGAGAGTGGTGGAGCACCGGAGCGGAAAAAGATTATAAACGCCAGCCATTACGGATTCATGGAAGGCAAATCCTGTGTCACAAACCTATAGAGTTTTATGACAAGGTAAATGAAGTAAGAAATGAGAGGGAGGGTGGGTTTGATTGCATTTTTCTTGGACTGCAAGAAGGCCAACAACAAGTTCCTCACAAAAGATTAGTACAGAAGCTAGAGGAACGGCAAGTATAACATTAAGGGCATTGCAATGGATCAGAAAAAACCTACAGGGGGGCAACAGCGAGTCATGGTCCGTGATGAGGTATCAGAGAGGGCGCCGATGAAGAGCATGGTCCACAGGGATCAGTCCCTGGGACCAGTGCTATTCTTGGTATCTGTGAAAGACATGACGGAAGGGATAGACCAGAAGTGTCCCCGTTTGCAGATGATGTGAATTAACGAGGAGAATTAAATCAGATTGGACCAGACAAGTCTACAAAGAGACCTAGACAGGCGGATGCGTGGTCCGAAAATTGGCTCCTAAATTTAACCCCGCCAAATGCAAAGTCATGAGAAACGGGGAATGGCAAAGAAGACTGCAGACAGAGTATAGGCTAGGTGGCCAAAGGCGCAAACCTCACTCAAGGAGAAAGACCTAGGAGTGAGTATAATACCGAGTACATCGCCAGACGCACACAAATTTAAACCCGATAACTGCTGCGGCATATGGGCGCTTGGCAAACTGAGAATAGCGTTCCGTACCTCTCTAAGGAATCGTTCAAGACTTTATACACTGTGTAAAGTTAGGCCCATGCTGGAGTATACAGCACTAGTTTGGAAACCCACACCTGGTCAAACACGTCAAGAAATTAAAGAAAAGTGCGAAGGTTTGCAACAAGGCTGATTCCAGAGCTAAGGGGAATGTCCTATGAAGAAGGTTAAGGGAATCGGTCTGACAACACTGGAGGACAGGAGGGTCAGGGGAGACATGATAACGACAAAAATACTGTGTGGAATAGACAAGGTGGACAGAGACAGGATGTTCCCGAGATGGGACACAGAAACAAGGGGTCACAATTGGTAGATGAAGACTCAGATGAGTCAAAGGGAAGTTAGAAGTATTACTTCAGTCAAGAAATATTTTGGAAGTGGAAATAGTCTGGCAAGCGATGTAAATGGAGGCAGGAACTATACATAGTTTTAAGACGAGGGATAATAAAGCTCATGGAGCCAGGGGAGGAGGACCTAGCAGCGGTCAGTGAAGAGGCGGGGCCAGGAGTTGAGTTTTGACCCCTGCAATCACAATTAGGCGAGTACAGGATACAACAATACACACAACCAACACACACACACACACACACACACCACAACACACACGGCAACAATACATACACACACGGCAACAATACACACCACACACAGGCAAAACA
>NW_026469776.1:0-13780 GCF_026875155.1 Cherax quadricarinatus
CCTTTTCACTATAACAAAAAAAATAAAAAAATAGTTCCCCTCAAAATTATGACAGAAAGGGTATGTTGATTATTAATCAACAAAAACAACAACCACAACAAAAAACCACAACCCCGCACGCCGCCGCCGCCACCGCCACCGCCGCCTCCGCCCGCCGCCCCGCCGCCCCGCCGCCGCCCCGCCGCCGCCACCGCGCCGCCCCGCCGCCGCCCCACCGCCGCCGCCGCCCGACGCCTCCGCCGCCGCCGCCCCGCCGCCACCGCACCGCCGCCACCGCCGCCGCCGCCGCGCCACGCGCCGCCACCCCGCCGCCGCCGCCGCCGCCGCCGCCGCCGCCGCCGCCGCCGCCGCCGCCGCTCGGGGAAAAAGGGTAAAAAAAACAACCTATCAAACTTATGACTATCACCAGAACTATCAACACTACCCTTACTGCTCATAATTCGAGGGTAACTATTTTTTTATTTTGTTGTTATAGTGATAAGGTCAGTGATGAAATACAATTTATGATATGTTCACTGGCTGTCTTATGTAGTGATCTTCAACAAAATCACTGTAGTATAAAGCAAAAATGAAATTTGAAGTGAACGGTTTGAGAGAGGAGAGCGGATGTGGTGTGGCCGCTGGGAGGTTCCCACGTCTTCAGCGTCCACCACAGAGGCTCAGATTTCCAAAGAAAAATAATCTTTCTCAATCCACCACTAAACAAGAACCAGAAAGACAGATCATCTACCAGGAGATCCCTGACCCTAAATGGCTTGAATTTAAACCAGAATACAAGCCAAACCAAGTCCCCACTAACTTGACTACCATGGACATTCCTGTTGAACAACCTAAAAATAACAAGAAAAATAAGACCAAAAAGAATCAAAATAAAGATAATTCCACTGCAAATAATGAGAAAAACAAAAAAAAAAAAAGGCCATCCTGAACAAGAAAAAGCATTGAGCTACAGGGTTCAACAGGGGACTGAAACTGTGAAAAAAGGGGAAAGGGGTAAAAAAAAAAAAAAAAAAAAAAAAAAAAAAAAAAAAAAAAAAAACGGAACTCTGGTATGCAGCCACCTCCACGTGGTGAGTTCTGGGTGTCTTGTAAGACTGTTGTTGTTACTTCATACTAAGTCATACAAGATAGCTGAGAGCTGCTCATATTCTATATATATATATATATTGACTATCATAAAAGAATATATACAGTGGAACATCGCTTTTGTCTGCCCTGGTTTTCATCGAATTCGGTTTTATATGACTTTTTTTTGTCAAAATTTCGTCCACGTTTTCATTTATCAGCTCGGTTTTCATCGAGTTGACAGTTGTACACCGTACCGAACATGTCCGCCCACACTCACACAAAGCATCTCAAGCATTCTGAGTCAGTCTGGCTGGAGGGTGGTAGTGATGGTGGTAGAGATTATTTATCTGCCCTCTCCTCTCCTCACCGTCTTCCATACACCAACAAGAGTCATCTATAAAGGTTAAAGTGATGTTAAATGTTCATTTATCCAATTCAAAAGTCCTTTATATTTATTTCTCATTTTTTCTGTATGTAAAACTATTGATATTCTCTATAAAATGTATATTTTTTTTAATACTTTTCTGTGTCTGGAACAGATTAATTGGATTCACATTATTTCTTATGGGCAATATTCCTTCAGTTTTCGTCGAAATCATTTTCTTGGTCTTATTTGATAGAATGAAAGAAAATACTACAGAAATAGAGACGATTTTCATTGATTTCACAATGAAAAGGACCTTGAAATTGAGCTCAAAGTAGCGGAAATGTTAAATTTTTGTCGATTTCAGAGTAAACAAATGACGTCACCATCCAATAAGTGTCCAACTAACCATTCTAATACACAGTCATGAATGGGTTGACATTATTTATACAGTTATAACAATAAGCAGTAGTCTACAACAGATAATCTACTATTTTCTTGTGTGAATAAAAATTCAAAATAGAAAGTAAAGAGGGGCCTGGACAATTGACTAATGAACAGAGAAAATGTATTTAGTGCCATGATTGTCTGCATTGTTTATTCTGGACCCTATTCTGAAACTGACATCTTTTTTTAATTTTGAGTGAAATTAAGTGTAAAGGTAAGAAAGTTGAAAGTGACATAGCAAGAGTATGGTATGAGGTATCAAATATTTTAGACAAAGAAAAAATTGGATATCCAATTGGGAATAGGATTATGAAAAAGTGAATTGTTTTCAGATACTTTGGGATTGATTGTCGCAGATGGTTTATGAAGGATGAGGTTAATCATAGAATTGAAGAAGGAAAAATTAAAGGTGAGTGGGTGTGTTCGAGGTATATGTGGAGACAAAAAATGGTTATCTAACGGAGCAAAGAAGGGAATGTTATGAAGTATAGTAGTACAACACACTTATATTGGGTGGTGAAGCTTGGTGGAATGCAGCAGTGAGTAGGTGGTTGGAGGCATGAGATGTCCTACTAAGGTCATGTGTGTGTAAATATTATCAAGAAAATAAGGACTGAAAGCATGAGAGTTTTTACGAGATAGTGAGGCTCATTAGAGTAATTAATAAAGAGGAAATTTTTTCCCAGTAAAAGTAGGCCTTAACAAGGAAGTGGTGATTCACCGTGGTTGTTTAATATATTTATAGATTGGTTGTACGCGAATAAATGCGAGGTCTTTGCAAGAGGCGTGGAGTTAAAAGATAAGAATCACGCACAAGTGGGAGTTGTCACACTCTCTTTGCTGATGACACTGTGCTCTTTGGAGATTCTGAAGAGAAGTTGCAGAGATCGGTGGATGAATTTGGTAGGGTGGTGCAAAGAAGAAAATTAAAGGTGAATACAGGAAATGTAAGTTTATGAAGTGGTATAACAAAAAGATTAGTATGAAAGAGGGGATATCAGATTTGAGGAGAGAGTATGGAGGAGGTGAACGTAATCAGATATTTTTGGGAGTGGACGTGTCAGCGAGGGTCTATTAAAGATGAGTAATCCATAGAATTGAATGAGGCAAAAGAGTGGTGGTGCACTTAGGAGTCTGTGGAACAAAGAACTTTGTCCTTGGAGGCAACGAGGGGAATGTATGAAGTATAGTTTTTACCAACGCTCTTTATATGGGTGTGAAGCGTGGGTTATGAAATGTTGCAGCGAGGAGAAGGCTGGATGGCAGTTGAGATGTCAAAGTTTGAGGCAATGTGTGGTGTGTATATAATGCAGAGAATTCGTAGTTTGGAAGTTAGAGGAGGTGCGGGGATACCAAACTGTTGTCCAGAGGGCTGAAGGAAGGTTGTTGAGGTGGTTCGTTCGGCCATGTAGAGAGAATGTGGCGAAACAGAATACTTCAAGAGTGTTAATCACTGTAAGGGAAGGAAGGCGGGGGAGGGGTCGGCCTAGAAAAGGTTGGAGGGAGGGGTAAAGGAGGTTTTGTGTGCGAGGGGGCTTACTTTCAGCAGGCCATGCATGACGGTGTTTGATAGAGTGAATGGAGACAAATGGTTTATAATACTTTGACGTGCTGTAGGAGGGTGAGCAAAGTAACATTTATGAAGGGAATTCAGGGAAACCGCACCGGACTTGATCCTGGAGATGGAAGTAACAGTGCCTGCACTCTGAAGGAGGTTTAATGTCAAGTTAAAAACGTAGTGTAATGCACCCTTCTGGCAAGTCAGTGATGGATGAATGATGGTGAAAGTGTTTCTTTTCGGGCCACCCTGCTTGTGGGAATCGCCCAGTGTGATATTAAAAAAAAAAATGATTGAGTGTTATATATGGAAAACAGGAAATAATAAAGGGGATGTAAATAGCGTGCTAAAATATTTAACATAGACAGGACTTGGCGCAATGGTTTTCAGTTGGAAAAATTTTCAGATTCAGGAAGGATTATAGAGGAAGGAGCAACTGGTTTAGGGTATAAGTTGGGATGAGTGAACAAAACCCCATAACAGTTATTCAGGCTAAAACGTTGCGTCGTTTAAAAATAGGTTAATAAATACATGAGCGGTGTGGTGGGTGTGAGTTGGACCTGGACAATCTTGTGCTGCTGGGTCCTGGTGCCGTGCTCCTTCCTTGAGGTGGAGTGGACCAACGAGTGGGTCATGTGGGGGACATAGACCTGCTCACATGGGTCAGTTATGCCTGTAGCCGTGCTCCTTCGTGGAGACGGCCGACTTGTGAAAAAAAAAAAAAAAAAATATATATATATATATATATATAAATACATATATATATATATACATATATATTTATATATATAATAGGAGGTACCTCTTGAACTGTCCTGGGGACCCTCCATCATCAGAGAAAGAATAAACTTGCTTCAGGGAAAGCATCAAGGAGCGTGATAGCGAAATAATTTCTATTAATAGTTTTGGTCCAATTCAAAGGAAAAAATTTACAGTGATTAAGCAGCGTTTGAAGCCTAACACCCTTTGTTTGTAGTGACTTATTGTCTTATAAGAGAGATAGAAAAAATAAATAGTGCCTTATCCTACATGGGCATAAAACTCTCCCTGTTCTTCAAAATTGGTAGACATAAAATGCTCTACTTGACATCAATGAAAGATAAAGCAAGATAATCTTGGCACCAACGCTGTTTTGAGGGAAAATGTCATAGATTGCATAATAATTTTTTTTTTTTTTTGTGTTGAGGAAAAAAATCATTACTCAATAACCTGTGTAAAAATCATGAACACCCCTACAAATAGTTTTTTTCAAAAAAAGGAAAATAATGTCAATAACTAATTCCTGAGTTATACATATGTAGTGCGTTTCTGGAAAACTCTACGGTCATGGCACGCCACATTTCAGTAATGTTAGACCACCTCAACATCATGTTTGAGACAACACACAGGCGATGAGCTATTATCATCATTCCCTAATTAGAATGGAGTTCTTAGAGAAGTTGCCAATGTAGTGTATTTAGAATGAAACAATCATACAAATCTAAATTTTGGGAGTAAAAAAAAACACGAAATGCCATCATGTCCCTTTTGACGAAAATAAGAACCAAAAAAATTACATTTTTGAAAAACATACTTAGAAATTTGATAGAAACAAGCTAATTACATCAACAATGTGCCAAAATTTATGCACTATTTTTTGGTCAAGGAAACCATCTTTTATCATAATTTTTAAATTTTTCTTTTTTTTATCACTCCCTAAAACAATTCGAGCACGGCCTCAAGGTTCCTCCTGAACTGTTGAAATTGTTTTCTCCTACTAACCCCCTATATTTTAATATATACTTTATTAAAGACAAAATACTTGACAAAATTACACTGACAAAAATATGACAAAAATACAATAGGAGTATAACAGCATAGACAACTCAGAGCTACATATCGAAAACTTCGTTCAGCTCCCCTGCGGGGCCCATGTGCCCAGAAAATCTGTTGAAGGCATTTCCTCTCTGGATCGCAACACGAGTCTCTGAAAGAGAAGCTGGCTACCTGTGGTCCTTGGTTTGTCTATGATGAGTTTTTCACCGAGCTCTTTGAGAACTTTAGAGCACATTTCCCCATGCTCAAAAGTCCTCAGACCCCATTGGGTGAAGTTGTAGAAAGGGAATGCCCTTAATAGTTGCGGGTATTCTGGTCCTCCCTGTGGCTGCTGATCTACCCCCTTCTTGATGCCAGGTAATTCACCAGATATGAATCCAATAGAGAATTTTTGTCAATAGTTAAAAGTAAAATGAAAGTAGAGTCTATCACAACCTTAACAGAGTTGACAGAAAGACTAACATGGGTATATAACCACGATGACAATGTGGCATACCCACAGTCTTTTTTGCAAAGAAAGCATAAGCGCGACGCATCGCTCCTTTAATTAAGCTAAAGGCGAGCAACTAAGTTTTAAATTGTACGGAATATATGTTCAGTGTATATTCGGGTAAACTGTTATATTCAACCATAATTGTATCCATTCATGAAGGTTACTTTCTTTCCATATGTTAACCATGTATGTACCGTGTCCTGTTAACATGTCCTGTACCGTGTCCGACATGTCCTATACCGTGTCCTGTAACATGTCTGTACCGTGTCCTGTAACATGTCTGTAACCGTGTCCTGTAACATGTCTGTGCCGTGATCTGTAACATGTCTGTACGTGATCTGTAACATTTCTGTACCGTGTCCAGTAAACATGTTTGTACGTTCCTGTAACAGTATGTGCCGTGATCTGTAACATCCTGTACCGTGATCTGTAACATGTCTGTACCGTGTCCTGTAATAATGTTTGAACGTGTCCTGTAACAGTCCTGTGCCCATGAAAAAATCCTGTCACATGTCTGTACCATCCCTGTAAATGTCTGTACCCGTGCCCCATAACACACCTATTGGGCGACCGATGTCTATACGTGAGAGAGACCAACTCTCCCTCTTCCAGTTATTTTACTCGCATTGGCCAATTTTGGATTGGTTGAGTAACCATAATATAGAAGTGGCAGGTGCTGTCCTGTCATAATCTGCATCAACAATCAGTAAACACCTGACCTACATCGCTCCTAAAATATAACATTCCAGTCTGTTTCCCTTTTGTGTTTAAGACTTTACATACATTCCATGTTAAATACGTACGTGCATTTTCAGTGTCTTTTCCTCTTCCTAAATGATCTATGTCTCTGAAAATTAAACCTCCGTCAGTGATATTATGATAGTTAAGTACCAAATAATTTAAAAAATAAGAATCTGAATTCCTGGTAAAACGGATGTTCAAAAGCTGGCAAAGCAAGTTTCACCTCTAAAATCTGTTATAAGAATTATGTCTATGAAACTACAAGGCCAACAAGTTTTGTAAACGGAAATGATCAAACAAAACTTTGACATGAAATCATGCAACAAAAACGCCATCGTACTAAGCCACGTAATTTAAATATGAACATTAAACTACTAATAATAGAGACACAGACATACCGAAATTAATTTATCAACCATCACATCTCCGTTACATTAATTCATTCATGAAAATATCGTACTCCTCTGTTTACTATGTCTGGGTTGCCATATATCAATTCTCCCCTGCAGAGTGTGACCTGAGAAACTTTCATCCCCAACTATACATCCTAAGGACTTTGCAACAGCATGAGTCTACCCTTTAAATATGGGATAGTAGAACAAAGGAAGAGTTTAGAATTATTGAAAATAAGTCTGAGTATTCCGTGCAAAGTGAATGACAAATTTGCAAATCTTGAAAGAGTTTAAGAGTTACACAGAAAGTAAAATTGCAGGGGAACTAGGGGAGGGTTTTGTAAGGGTAGAATATGTTAGTAGAGTGTTTTACAGTGAAGATGTAAGTGAAACAATTCTTATAAGGTAATGGAGCGACTTGTTGCATTTTATGGATTTACTGAAGAAGAGGCATTTTGATTGATAAACTGGAAGGCAATGTGACAGAATATGTGAAGGATGGAATAAAGAGAAGTTGTTAGAACCAGTCAAGAATTTTATGCAGATAGTGTGGCTCAGGAGAGAGAGGAACTTTTTCCAGAAAAAAAAGTAGGACTCAGACTCCACTGCGTAATGTCAACAATGGTGGCTTACAATGTTTGTAGAAGAGTTTGGTTAGAAGCGAATACTAGATTCAAGGGAAAAAGTGTGGGATTGAAAGACAAATCATCTGATACAAAGTTCCCGGAGTTGTAAATTTGGAAGATTTTGAAGGTTGATGGATGAATTTAGGAGCATAATGTAAAGAAGAACATTAAAAGATAAATATTGACAGGAATAACTAGAAACTAGCCAACGAAAAATTGATAATCAGATTGGAAGAAGGTAGCATGGAGGAACTGATGTATTCAGGTATTTGAGTGAACATGGTCGTGAATGGGTCTTTGAAAGACAAGTGAGTCCTTAGAATAGGTGAGTGGGGAAATAGTAGTGAGTGTTGAGGCATTTATGGAAAACAATAAGTTTATATTCCTAAGCAAATAAGATAATGTACATGAGCAAGAGAAACAAACTCTTTTATAAGGTATATGACATAGTTTTAAATTATTCAATAAGGGTGAGGGACTAGAGATGTCATGGTATGAGCATGGTTGGTGGAAATATTTTGCAGAAAATTCGGAGCATCAGAAATTAGAAGACGTGTTCCACGACTCCAAACGTATAATTCAAGCGCTGAGGAGGGTTTGATGAAGGAGTTCCTGAATTTTAGAAAGGATGAAAAAATAGATGAATTAAAAGAGAAATAAAGTCAGAGTTGAAAAATCAGAAATATGGTCTTCCAGGAATGAAATGGAGAGAGTGAGGGTAAAGGAGGTTTTCACTCGATGGCGGTTTGAGCAACATATAACAAGCTATTGGAGTGCGTTAGATCGAGTGAATGTAGACTACTGGTTTTAATGACTTAACGTGCATCTGGACCGTGAGAAAGTAACAGTTCCTGGAAACATTCAAGGGAAACCAGATAGCAAGAGTGTGAGTCCTGAAGGAGAGGATCATCTGAAATTGGGATGTCTCCACATCTTCTGGTAAAAAACAATATGAAATGAATATTTAATGAAATGAGTTTCCTTTCTCTCATATCAACCCAACCTGGGGGAGGGGGGAGAGAGAAAACCAGTGTGAAACAAATCAAGGATGTAAATAGCTTTTGTCGTATCTGGTAATAAATAATAACGAACTTCGTCGTTGTCTTTACAAAACAACATGCAAATAGTTAAAAATGCAAATCCAGAGATTTTCAGTAATTTTTAGTCCTAAAGGGAAGAGCAAACTCCGGAAGGGTAAATCCAGGTCCTGGAGAACGTAAGAAACCTCAGGTCTGAATCCCGATGTTTGCCCAGCATCAAAGCACTCTCTCGTAAGAGAGGACCGAAATCACAAGAATTAAATTTATCAACCTCAGTCACTTAACTGTTGGACAGAATACCTTACAATACCAGGTTCCCGGTGAAAGTCTTTATCCAGCAAGCAACAAATGTTGCTCAGTATTCTTTACAATGTTAATGCTATTTAATTCACTTAGAACTGTTTGATTTCGCATCGAACACCCTGTGAATAACACTCAACAAATATCTTAATATTTCTATGATATCTTTAATAACCCCCTAATACACCCAAAAATCCTAGGATGTCCTTTAATAGCTTTAAAAACAGATAAAATCAATTATATCTCTCTCCAGAAAAGTTAACAATGCAAGAAAGTACAGCTGTGTTATTGCAGATACAGCATTCAATTTGGTCCGGATAGAAATGAACGTGATGGGAACGACCTGATAGCGTGTTGCTGCACTCATAAACGAACGCTTGATTCAGCGTCGTTGGTCACTGTGTTGGTCTATATATCACGCTTGTTTCAGGTTATCGCTGAGCCGGGTTTCACTAGCGAACTCCTTTATCAATAGCTTCTAGTTCACCCACCCCTTATTGTTTGACTTATTAAATTACGGTTGCTCAGGGATCACTGTCAACTTGTGTACTGGTATAAGACACTTTACGGGTTTTACCAGTGTGTTGGACTTCGCTAGCACAGACCTGTTCCAGCGGATGACTGGGTCAGCTCATATGGCTCACTAACCACCTTAATGGGTCAGTGTGTGTATTGGATACACTACCTCAAAGCTTACTTCTTGGTCTCCGTACACACTACATACCTTGTTTTTCACTGAACAATTAGCAGTGTATGATGGACTCATATCACACTATAAGGATCAACGTGTGTTAGACATACACTTACTTTAGCTGACATTAAAGGTAACTTTGTTTATTTTCCTGTATAAAAGAGGCATAGAGAAGTGTGATGATTAATGGAGGGTTTTATTGCTGGAACACGCTAGAGCAATAATATAACATGAAGGAGTGTATACCCATAGGGTTCATTTTAGCGCGGCAAATGGCAGAAAAATAGCTTCAATACAAGGAAGGAAGGATAGATCCATTTCTCTAGATCAAGAACAATTACTAGCTTCAAAGAACAATCGTCCAAGAAAGCTAAAGTAATTTGGATTAGAAATAATTGGGATTCCAAACGTATGAGTAAGGATTATTGGGATAAACTGGTTCAAGGAATACAAATGGTCGATTATAAAGGCACTATATAGTTGATATTACATGCAAGAGATGGTCGCTCCTCTACTCGTTACAAATCCTCGCTTTTCTCAGGTGTGCTAGAAATACCCATGTCAGAGTAAACATACAAGTGAACATGGACAACTTGTTAATACGAACTCGCCTTATCTGGGAATCGATATCCGACCCCATGGGTGGGATCCGATCACTCCCACATTCAAACAGATTACATTTGATGGCTTGCATCCTACTACCATTAGCTGAAGAAAAAAGAAACAAAATGAAAGTGGTTCGAGCATATATGATATTTTTTATATATATATATAATATATATATATATATATATATATATATATATATATATATATATATATATATATATATATATATATATATATATATATTATATATATAATGTCGTGCAGAATATGTTAAAACTAGTCAATTAACAAGAACTCATTAAAAATTAAGTCCTTTCTAATATTTTTTCTCTTATACGTTTACAGATATATTTTTTTTATTAATGTTAATGTAAAAAAATTTTAATTTTGCACCAAAAGAGATCGCGAAAACTTACCTAATTCTTTATTATAAACAAGAGAAATTTAGTTTAGAGGCCTAACCCAACTAAATATATTAGATTTGTTTACAATAATTTAATCTAAAACACACCAAGTGAAATATATTTTTTTCGTTAAGGTCAGAATGATTTTGGCCGAAATTAATGCATACACATATTTTTCACTTGAACCTATATGCAAGAGAGCCGTTCTGTTTAAGCCCAAGATCGCAAGTTCTTCCTTACCGGGACTCGGCACGACATATGTCTATATATAAAATATATACAATATATATATATATATAGATATATATATATATATAGAATATCTATATATATATATATGATATGCAATAAGTCACAGTAAACAGGTGATTTCAGATATGCAAAACAACCACTCTGAAAGAATAGAGAAATTCCAAGCGCTTTCGTGACTACTCCACATTATCAAGGAACTATGAAATTCCTGATAAGTGAGTAGTACGAAAGCGCTTGGAATTTCTCTACTTTTCTTTCAGAGTGGTATGTTTTGCAAATATATATATATATATATATATATTTATATATATATATATATAAATATATATATATATATATATATAGATATTATTCTATATATATATATATATATATATATATATAATATTATATATATATATATGTAAATAAATAATATATATATATAATATCTCATATATATATAATATAAATATATATTTTATATATAATTATATATAACCATTCATACGCCTTCGATCCATTAAGCAAGTCAATTAGAGGAGCATCAACACTTGCATTAAATCTGGTTAGTTAGCCATGTTTTAATATTTATATAAATATTAGGTGAAGCTCAAAACCCATTATGGTCATTCAGTGGACTGAGTGGAAGACGACTGTGACTGCGTCTCTTAAGTGGAGACAGAGAACTACTTAGTTATACTCGTCCCTAGTTCGCTAGTTTTCAATAGTCTCATAGAATATGCATAAATGAAAAAAAAACTTTTCAAGACAGTTTTTCCAATACATGTGTGTGTGTGTGTCTGTGTGTGTGTGTGTGTGTGTGTGTACTCACCTAGTTGTACTCACCTAGTTTTGAGGTTGCAGGGGTCGAGTCCTATTTATATATGTGTGTATGTGTGTGCGTGTGTGTGGTTGTGTGTGTGTGTGTTTGGTCCTTTCCCAAGTTTCCGTAAAGAAAACTTTTAAAAATCCACACTTTAACAGTCTACACAGGCCTGGAAGAGAAGGGAAGGCCGCTAGATCACCTAAAATAACAACTTACTATATAAAGAGATCCTGGGTTACTTCAGGTTACTTCACACGTTCATGAACAATCTAACAGTCTCTTTGAAAATCAAAGAGCAAATGAAGAAATGTTATGGTGATGCCCCAAGATTGGAGAAAGACAACGTTTTTAAACAGTTCAGGACATTTATTAAAGGAAATGTTAGGCCACGAGTTTACTTCCTACATCCTATTACAGTTGGGGGGGGGGGGGGGTTGATGAATGGAATAAAACCGAAACGTTGAAGATTGATACATTTATCCACATATGGAATCTTTATAGGACTGAAAGAAGCCACTCGTGCGAACGGTGTCCTTCAATAAATATCCTGACATATACATAAGTAATCTTTCTGCCACAAAGAACAAATATTGTTAGAGTAATTCTACCCGGCAACAAGGGTTGAAGCTTTGGGACACGTAAATATATAATGTTTTTTTAAAAGCTTCATCATATAATGTATATATAAAATTTAAAAAAATATTTTGGGCAAAAGAAAAAAAAAAAAAAATATGTGCTCTCTTTCTAAAAAAAAACATTGTCCTGTTTTTTATCTGAAATTTCTTTTATATCCCATGAGATGATAAAGGGTTTTTTGAATATGGTTTCAGTACACCATTTCTTGAGTCTTTAAATCTGGCAGTCAATAAAAAGGGATTTAAAAAAAAAAAAAACAAAAAGACAATGAGAACAAGTCAAAAAGGGCATGATTTTTTCCCCCAAGAATAAAGGGACCCCCCGGGGTTCTTGGAGAAAGAATACATCGAAGAATACTCTAGGAGGGGGTTAAAAGATTCGTGGGGTTGTTCAGGGGTACCCCCTTCCCAGCACTGATTTATTGAGGGATGTTTATATGAGTTGTTAAAACATCCCCCAAACCTTTGTGTTTTTATACCCCAATATCATTATCCCATTAACAGATGTTTTAAATGTTGTGTCCAAATTACGTAAGAAATTTAGTTTATTATAAAAAAATGGGCTAAGCAAAAGAACCAGAAAATTAAAACCCGGCTCAGGAAGAAATTAAAATATTTTTCCCAGGACCCTCGTTATCTACACGGGAAAAATAGGTCCTCAGTTGTAATATATATATTATATATTTTTTATATATATTTTTATATATTATTTATATATATAATAAATTTTATTTTATATAATGTCGTGCCCGAATAAAAAAAATTGGTCAATTAGCAAGAACTTTTTAAAAATTTAAGTCCTTTCTAAAATTTTCTCCATACGTTTAAGGATATATTTTTTTCATTATTTTTAAATTGAAAAAAATTTTTTAATTTTGCCCCAAAAAAGAATCTTTGAAAACTTACCTTTTAAACCCTTTTTATAAAAGCGCAAATTTTTTTTAGCCTAAACCCAAAAACCCAAATTTTATTTTAGATTTGTTTACAATAAATTTTTAAAACTAAACAAACACTGTGAAATAAATTTTTTTTTTTTTGGTTCAGAAAAGGGTTTTTTGGGAAATTTTTTGATTCACAAATTTTCGCTTGTTAATATATGGCAAGATGAGCGTTGTTTTTATTTAAGGCCCAAAATCGGCAAGTTTTTCCTATTCGGAAGCATATATTTTTATATATTTATTTTATATATATATATATATATATATTATATATAATTTTAAAATTTATATATATATTTAATATATATATTTTTATATTTTTAATCACAAGAAAATTCCAAATTTAAACGGGAAAACCCAAAGATTTTTGTAATAAATGCATGAGAATTCTGTCAATAACAGTTTAAAACTAAAAATTTTCGGAATTATTATGCCACCCTTTAAGTGGTTATGTTCAGATTAAATTTTCCCTGTACCACTTGGGGGTAATTTCGTGATTCAAAGTTAATTTTCAAAATTTTAATAAGTTTTCTGGAGTTTTAATTTACAATTTTCAATCCCAATTACTTTTTTAAAGAAATTAAAAAAAAAAAATTTTT
>NW_026469777.1:0-13214 GCF_026875155.1 Cherax quadricarinatus
GCCCCAAACATCCCCCGACAGCACCTCAAGCGGGTGACTCTGGTATGGACTGCTTTTTTGCCTTTTCCTGGGGGGTGGCACCGTCCCCTTTCCCTACTGGTGCGGTAAAGGGGGTGAAAAGTGAGGGAAAGGGAGGTCCCAGGCGGGGAAAGGGGGGAATAGTAGGGACAGAGGGAGGTTAATTTCTTTCTCTCTTTCTTTCCTCTCCTCTCTCTTCTCTCTCCCCCTTTCTCTCTCTCTCTCTCTCCTCTCTCTCTCTCTCTCCTCCCCTTCTCTCTCTCTTTTCTCTCTCCCTAGGGTCCAGATGAATAAATCTTTCCATCTAGTTAGTGTATATCTGATTTAGTTATCCGTTACTTTTACTACTACGTTTTATGATGGGCTAATGCGGTCTGCCCTCTAATTCCATTTATATGTCCCTTTCTAAAATAAATTCTTACCCTTTCACTGTAACTCAGGCTGACGATTTTATTAAGGGTCCTGTAAGGAATTTAATTTCTGTGGGATACAATATGATAGGACAACCATCCTGTGCGATGGAGTATATCAGGAAAACACTTTGTGATGGCATATGAGAGGAAAAACCACTCCGCATAAGTAACCCATATTACCTCCCCCAGGAGGTAGGGGGGACTACCTCCACAGGATGGGTAATGGGTGACTAGTAAAGAGTAATAGTAAAACTAACTATTCTCTGGTCTCCCCCGGTGTAGAAATGCGCCCCGGCTGTGTGCTGGGCGTGGGCCCGCTACATCAACGATGCCGGAGCGTTGCTTGCAGTTCGGCGAGCGCACGGCTGCCTGGCTCAACCTTCTGTGTCGCATTCTGTGTCCTGTGCTCACAGCTCTCTTTCTCACCTTCTACCTCGTCATGGCAGCTCTAAATCGAGATCCCAGAGCTGAATATACAACTGAATAAATAATTTGATTCCCTCAATAGAAAAGGCAAAAAAATAAGAGTAATGAAAAAAGAACGGAATAACACAGTGAAAAAAAAGTAGAATAAGCCCTATGGAAAAAAAGAAAAGCAAATAGACCCAGTGTAAAAAAGGGGAAATAAACCCAGTGCAAAAAAATGGAATAACCCAATGAAAAAAAAAAAAATCAACCCAGTGAAAAAAAAGCAGAAAAAACCCAGTAAAAAAAATTAGTAGAAAAAATAAAAAAAAAAAGTAGAATAAGCCAGTGAAAAAAAGAGCAGAATAAACCCAGTGGAAAAAAAAAAGAACAGCAGAATAAACCAAATGAGAAAAGGGTAGAATAACCCCGGTTTAAAAAAAAAGCAGAAAAAGCCCAGTGGAAAAAAATAATAGCATAATAAACCCGTTAGAAGCTGTGTAATAAATCCAACTATCGTATATTAGATGTAAAAACAAAAAATGAATAGGCTAATTTTCGGAGATCAAAACCGTTAAAAATAACTATATTAGTCTATTGATTTGTGGGTTATTTATGGATGGTTAATGGGGATCGCCGCCCCCCCCACAGCTGGGTCCCAGACCAATTCCCCTGCGATGACATGCCTAATCAGGTGGATGGCGCGAATGTTTGCATATTTGACATTATGTTATTAATTAAAGGGACGAGTCTGCTTATGACATACTGAAGTGTTTGACAAAGAGTTCAGATGGGTGACTACTCTCACAATGAGTTAAATACTCTCTGAGTTACGAACACTAATGTAATTTAATAACAATCCGTCCCCCCCCGCTCATAAATTAGGATAGTTAGGTTAAGGTGGATTAGGTTACTTTTTGTTAAGTTAGGTTAGGCTATATGCCCCGCACCAACAAAGCTAACCTAACCTAGCTCACAAATGTTAAAAAAATAAAATTTTATTTATATTTAAATATTTGATATGTAAGGTATATTACTAATGGCTCTCGTAGCCACATGTAGGAATTTACTTGCTCGGACCGAGCAAATAATAGAATTACAAAGGAGAATATTCGCTTTTAACACCATATGATCAGTTTGGGTAGGAAAAGGGGTGGGGAGGGGGTCGGGGGGTGGAGGGGTGGAAAGTGTATGGGGGAAGTAGGTAGGAGAAGGGAGAGAGAGGAAGGAAAGGGTGGGGGGGTGGGGGTAGAGGGTGGGGGGTGGGTGGAGGAGGGTGGGGTAAAAGGGTTTGGTTTAGGGGGGAGGGGGGTGGAGAGGAGAAGATGGAGGGAGGGGGGGGGGGGAGAAGGGAGTGGGGGTGAAGGGTTGGGTGGGGGGGAGGGGGGGGGTGTAAGGTGGAGAGGGGGGAGAGAGGGGGGGGGTAGAGAGGGAGGGAGGGTGGAGGAGGGAGTGGTTGGGAGGGAGAAGGGAAGTTAGAGGGGTAGGAAGGGTGGGGTGGGGGGGAGGGGTGAGGGGGGTGGGGTAGGAGGAGGGAGAGGGTATGAGGGGAGTGGGGTGTAAGGTGAGTTAGGTGGGAGGGGAGTAAGAGGGGTGGGGGGGGGGAGTTTAGGGGGGGTGTAAAAGGGGGGGAGGGAGGAGAGGGGTAAGGGGGGAGGGGTAGGGGAGAAAGGGAAAGGGGGTAAAAGGTGGGGAGTAGGGGGAGGCAGGGGAAATAAGGAGGGGTAAAAGGAGGAAAGGGGAAGGGAGAGGGAAGGGAGAGGGGGTGGGAAGTGGGGGTGTGGGAATGACTAGGACGGGGCGCGTTTGTTAGGGGGCAGGGAACGGCATTTGGGGGACGGGGTGGTGGTTGTGTCGGGCTGGTGGCTTAGGGTATATAATGTGTTGTTACCTCGGACTGTCTTTTTGTTGCCGGGGTTGGTTTTATTACTTGTCGTGCTATGATTTTTTTTGACTTGCTCTTACGTTTTGGGGGAGTCGATCCTGGATCCGGGTGATACTTATTTGTTTTTTAGTGATTCGGTGTAGTTAAGGGTTTTTTCCGCACCTTTGTGTTATGCTTTTGTACCTTTTATTTTGCCTTTGATACTGGGTTCTCTTGCCGTTGCCGTTTTTTACCTTTCTATTAACCCTCTTTATTTCGATCTACTTTTTTTTTTTTCAGTCACGTGGGGTTTGGTTGGCGGGTGTGTACTTTTGTTTCTTTAACCTCTGTTTCATCGTAGTTTTTTTGTTTAGTCTTTTATTCCTTATTTGCGAACCCTGTTTTTCTTGACGTACGGTCCGTTGTATTGACGGTGGGTGACAAGTTGTATCTTATATTACCGTTGGTGTACACGTGTACCCTTGCTTTATCCTTTTTTGTACCGATATATTTGGCGGTTCTTGTTGCAATCGTGACCTTCTTCTGTACCTTCATTTTAGGCCGAGTGGTGGTCTGTTCCGCTTTTCTGACTTACCTTTTTTTATTTTTTTTTTTTTATTGTCTTGTTTTGGTCTGTCTACTTTTTTCTCTCTTTATTCCCTTTTTTTTGCCTTTTTACTATCTTTGTTCTGTCTTTCCGTTTTATTCCTTTATGTATCTTCTTTGTTTTTCCCTAACTTTTACTTTTTTTTGTTTTTGTGCGGTTGGCTTTTAATCGACTTCTTTTACCTTCCTCTTGCTTACTGGCTCGTTGTGTTATGTTTTTTTCCCCTTTTTTATTTTTGTTTCGCTGTTGAGTTCTTTTTTTTGTCCTTTTTTCTTTTTTTTTCTTGTCGTCGTCTCTTAGATGCCTCTTATCTTGTGTACCTTTGTCTTATTGACTTTTTTTACCCCCGTTAATTTGTTTGTTAGTTGTTCTGTCTTGTTTTGGGTCGGCCGTTGAAGTTCTACCCCGTATAGTGTTGCCTGTCTTATCTTTTTTATGAATGTTTGTGACGTACTGTTTTCTTCTAAATTGTAGCACTATTCTTTTTACTAAGTAGTTCTTTTGTTTCGTTTTATTCTATAC
Source organism: Cherax quadricarinatus (assembly GCF_026875155.1). Lineage (NCBI taxonomy): Eukaryota > Metazoa > Arthropoda > Malacostraca > Decapoda > Parastacidae > Cherax > Cherax quadricarinatus. Next base: position 3,830 of record NW_026469777.1, read on the forward strand.
CGTTTGGGTTTATCTCTTGTTTGTTTACCGACTTTTTTTCTTCGTTTTTTGGTCCTGGTGTTGTGGAGCTGCCCCGCCCCCCCCCCCACCCCCTTGTTTTTTTTGATTGTTTTTGTTTTTCTGGTTGTGGCGGATGCTTCTACTGTGGTTTCTATCTGTTTTGCCCTGTTTGTTTTCTTTTTTACTTTTTTTGACCGGTGTCCTGGTTTTTGTTTATTTTATTTTTTAGATTTTACTCTATGTTATGTTAACTTTAGTTTCCTCTCTTATTGTGTTAGTTCTGTTGTTTTTTGGTTTTCTTATTTTTTTTACTTTTACGTTTACTGTTTTTACTTTACCGTTTTTTTTTTGGGTTATATCGTTCGTTTATTTTTGTTTTTTTGACCTTTTACGTTTTGTTTTTATGTAAGTGTTGTATCCTTACGTTGATTTTAGTTTTACATGTTTTACTTACTTGTTGTCGTGTTATTTCTTTTTTACTTTTCTTTTCTGTTTTTGTGTTATACTTTTTCCTTTGTTAAGTTTTTTACTTTCCCTTGGGTCTGCTTACTTTCTCTTGTTTTCGGTTTGTCTTTTTCTATTTTATTTTCAGGGGACCCTTTTTTACTTACTGGTCTTTCTCTTTTTTTATTTTTTTTCTTGACCTGAACTTTTTTTCTTCTTTTTTTTTTCTTTGTCTTGGATTGTCCTCGTCTAATTTATTTATATTTATTTACTGTTTGTGACCATTCTTTATTCTGTTTTATTTCCGGGACCTTTTTATTCTTTGCGGATACCGGTATTTTTCCTTTACTTTCCTTTTGTTCTCTTTCTTTGCGTATCTCTTTTTGTTTTTTTTTTGTTCTTTCCTTGTTTTACTCTTTCTTTTTTCCCTGTTAACTTTTTTACTTACTCGTAACTGACTACACACCTACCTGACTACGACGACTATAGCTACTCCTCGCCTGCAGCCTACGACTAGGACAACCCACACTCCGCTCCTCCGACTAAATATACAACTACTGCCTCCGCCCCCTGACGACAACACAGCCACGACGACGACTACTACTACCCTCCTCCTCCTCCGCCTCCTCCTCCTCCTACCAACTACTGCCTCCTCCCCCGTGCCTACTAGCTACCACTATGTACGACAACCACTCCTACAATCTCGCAACCAGCTACTACTCCTTCCTTCCCCCAACAAGCCACCCTAACTCCCAACACACACGATACAAAACCACCGACTATACGGAACACAAACCCCCAAGCATCCCAACATAACAAACAAACACCTCACCCCAAGACCACCCCCCTCCCACCCAGCACCACCCCCCATTGCGCCACGCAAAACTGCTCACCGTCAACACTGAGACAGAAGTACCACCAAACTTCAACCGCCTGACCCGGCCGCCTAACCAAGACGAGCAAACATGTTACTCCTTAGCGTAGTCCTTAAGCCAACAGCATCAACCCACAGCAACAACAACAGCCCCCGCCTCCGCCTCATCATAATCAACACTCCATGGACAACCCCGACGCCGTCCTCGACACCACACAAAATAACACCACCATCCCCTTCAACCCAGAATTTTTATTTATAAAGATAATGATCTATTGAAGGACCCCCTAGCCTATAAAAACTAATATAAAAATGTTTATATAATATATATAAAGATCAGCAGACTTAGGCAAAACTTTCAATTAGCAAGAACTCATTTAACATAAAGACCTTTCAACAAATTTACACTTATACGTTTAAATAAAAGATTTATAGATATAAAAAAACAAGTACATAAATAAATCTATAAAAAATAAAAAAATCTATATAAAATAAAAAAATATATATATATATAAAAAAAAAAAAAAAAATGCAATAAAGAACACAGTAACCAAGGGAGATATCAGAATATGCAAAACAACCACTCTGAAATGAATAGAGAAAGTACCCAGCGCTTTCGTGACTACACACATTATCAAGTAATTTCTCTATTCATTCAGAGAGTGGTTTAGATTTTGTATATTTTTTTTTTTTCAACAAGTCGGTCGACTCCCACCGACGGGTGACCCAAAAAAGAAAGAAAATCCAAAAGAAAATACTTTCATCATCATTCAACACTTTCACCACAATCACACAATATCACTGCTTTTTGCAGAGGTGCCCAGAATACAACAGATTTAGAAGCATCTACGTATAAAAGAACACAACATATCCCATCCAAACTTCAAAATCCCAAACCACTCCTTAAGTGCATGCATTGTACTTCCCATTTCCAGTACTCAAGTCCGACTATATGAAAATAACCGGATTTCCCTGAATCCTTCACTAACTATTACCTAGCTCATTCACAACTCCAACAGATCGTCAGGTCCCAAGTATCAATACGTCTCCAATTCACTCCTATCATACCACTCTCAAGCACGCTTGCTGGAAGTCCAAGCCCTCGCCCACAAAACCTCTTTACATTACCCCGCTGTTCCAACCCTTCCGAGGACGACCAGTACCCCTCATTCCTTCCCCTATATATTTATATGCATTCCATGTCATTCTACTTTTGATCCATTCTCTCTAAATGACCAACCACCACAACAACCCTCTTCTGCCCTCGGACTAAAGCTTTTAATATCTCCACACCTTCTCCTATATTCCACACTCCGAAATTATCTGCATATAATTACACCACACATTGCCCTTAACAGACATCTCCACTGCCTCCAAACCGTCTCACGCTGCTGCATTTACCACCCAAGCTTCACACCATATAAGAGTGTGGTACTACTATACTTTCATACATTCCCTTCTTTGCCTCCATATAAAACGTTTTTGACGTCCACATATACCTCAACGCACCACTCACCTTTTTTCCTCTTCACTTCTATGATTAACCTCATCCATCATAAATCCAATCCGCCGACACGTCAACTCCCAAGTAACTGAAAACATTCACTTCTTCCATACTACTCCTCCCCATTTTTGATATCCAATTTTTCCTTTTATCAAATCATTAAGATACTCCTCATCACCTTACTCTTTTCTATTTCACTTTCAACTTTCTACCTTACACACATTCACAAACTCAACCACTAACCTTTGCAATTTTTCTTTAGAATCTCCCCATAAGCACCAGTATCATCAGCAAAAAGTACCCTGTGTCAAATTCCCATTTTGAATTTGCTTCCCAAAAATTTACATACTACCCTCTCCCGAAACCCCCTAGCAGTATACATTTTTTTACAACCCATCTATAAATAATATTAAAACAACCATGTGACATACACAACCCGACTAAGACCTACATTTTACCGGGAAGTATCTCCCTCATCTTCTACACACCCTAACCGAGCCTCAACTACCCTCAAAAATCTCTTTACGCAGCATTTAGAAACTTACCACCTACTCCATAAACTTGCAACATCTGCACATTGCTCCTCTATCCACTCATCATAATTCCCATTTCTAAATCCATAAATGCAATAAAAACTTCCCTACCTTTATCTAAATACTGTTCACTATAAGCATCCAAGTAACACATGTATCTACACATCCCCTACTACCCACTCTGAAGCCTCCTTGCTCATCGCAATTCTACATTCTGACTTACCTCTAATTCTTTCAATTATAACCCACCGTATAACTTTTTCCTCGTATACCCATTAAACTTATTCCTCTAAATTTTTACAATACTCTTTTGTCCCTTCCCCTTTAAATTAAGGGACTATACAAGCCTCTCCTCCGCCAATCACCTTAGTACCTTCCCCTCTTTCATACATTTATTAAAACAAAAGTACCAACCACTCCAACACTATATCCCCCCTGCCCTTTTAACATTTCTTTCTGTCATGATCCCATCAGTTCCAGCTGTTTAACCCCCTTTCAATCTACGTAATGCCTCACGTACCTCCACCACACTTACATTCTGCTGCTCTTCTTCACTCCAAAAAGTATGGTATACCTATCCCTGGCCAGTGCATGAAATTACCGCCTCCCTTTCTTCCCAACATTTAAATTCCTCAAGAATATTCTCGCCATTCTGACTAAAACCTCCCACTCACACCATCTACTAACACCCCTACTCTGTTTTTAACGGCAAATCCATACTTCCCTAGCTTTCTTAACTGTTTTAACTCACTCCAAAAATATTTCTTTATTTTCATTAATCTTTCTTGACAGTGCCTCTCCCACTCTTTCATCTGCTCTACCTTTTGCCTCTCACACACTCTCTCACCTTTCTTTTACTCTCCATATACACTGCTCTTCTTTATAACACTTCTGCTTTGTAAAACCCTCTCGTAAGCTAACCTTTTTTCTCTTTTATCACACCCTTTAACTTCATCATTCCACCAATCACTGGCCTCTTTCCTCCTGCCCCCACCCTCCTATAACCAAAAACTTCTGCCCCACAATCAAATACTGCATTTTAAAACTAAGTCCAACCCTCTTCAACCCCCCTCTACTCAACTTTGCACTAGCCCACCTTTCTGCCAATAAGTCGCTTATATCTCGCCCGAACTTCCTCCTCCCTTAGTTTATACACTTTCACCTCCCTCTTACTTTTTGTTGCCACCTTCCTCTTTTCCCATCCTACCTCTTTACTCTAACTGTACTATCAACAAAATAATGAACAGATATTATCATTGCCCCTCTATAAACAATGTACATCCTGGAGCTACCCATCAACCTTTTAATCCACCAATACATATTCTACTAACATACACTTTCTTACGTGCTACATCATACCTTGTAAATTATTTATCCTCTATATCATAAAATATGTATTACTTATAACCAAATTATCTTTCTACACATAGCTCAATAAAGGCTCCCCATTTACATATAACCCCTGGCAACCCAAATTTACCTACTACTCCTCCATAACAATTTTACCCACTTTAGCATTGAAACCCCCAACCACCATTACTCTCACACATGATTTCAAAACTCCCCACGCATTCACTCAACATTTCCCAGAATCTCTCTCTCTCTCTCCACTACACATCTCTCTCCTCCAGGTCCATACACGCTTACTTAACCCACTTTTCACATCCAATCTTTATTTTACTTCACATAATCCTTGAATTTTATGCATTTGTAGTCCCTTTTCCTGCCATAGCTTATCCTTCAACATTATTCTACTCCTTCTTTAGCTCTAACTCTATTTGATTTGTATATATATATATATATATATATATAAATATATATAAATATATATATATATAATATCTATATATATAAATATATATATGTCGAGCAGAATATGTAAAACTGGTCAATTAGCAAGAACTCATTAAAAAATTTAAGTTGTTTCTGAAATTTTCTCTTATACTTTACGTATAAGATTCTTTTGCACCAAAAGAATCTTAGAAAACTTAACTTACCTAACCATATTATACCAAGAACAATTTAGTTAAGCTTAACCCAACTAAATATATTATTCGATTGTTTACAGTAATATAATATTATTACTAGAACAAACAAAGTTAAATATATTTTTTTCATTAGTTCAAGAATGATTTTGGCGAATTATTGAAACACAACATTTCACTTGTCGTCCATGGCAAGAAAGATCGAAGCTATTTAAGCCAACGATCGCAAGTTCTGCCTAATCGGCACGACATTAATAAATATATATATATATAGTATCTATATATATATATATAATATAAATATATATAAAATATATATATATCAATATATATATATTAATTCAGATTTTTAACGTTAGTAGATGACTGACTTAACAAAACATGTTGTCATTGGCGAAGTGGTGGGAGAGGTCCCTCAGTAAGTGGTTCATAACCTCCTGTAAGCCCCACGCCAGAGACCTGAACCAATGGAATCCAATCAATTCGCTCCGTTTATCCAACAGGTACGGTGAAGAATTTGCCACATAATACAACATGTGAGAAAACAAGATAAGATTCAGAAACATTCGTGTATGAAAAAACACATATGTAGTAAACAGGGACATTTACCGAAGGGATGTTTCGCACTCATGGGCTTTATTCAATCCAGTGGATTAAATGATAAGGATCTTGGTTTGTCGAAATGTCCATCAACAAATGCCCTACTCAGCTGGTGCCTTCTAATTACGTGTTTATCATCATAATTAACTTCAGAAATATTTCATCATTATTTGGCTACATACAAAGGCCTCGACGGGGTTCAAATTAGTGCATGATCGAAACTGACCCCGAAGATCAGGTCACAATGTTTGTATAATCTCTTCTGATTACTAGTTAAGTCCTATCTAAAAGCCTATCAACAACAAGAAATTTTTCAACGACTGTACCCTAAGGGCATAACACTTCTCGTGTAATATACCATTCGGTTTTTGCTCCCTAAGCAAATTGGACAGGTTTTAGAAAGTTGAGGACAGTATACAGTAACACCGGAAGGCACAAAACCCACACGAGGTCATACTGTGCCTGGTAGGTGGAGGCAATCACAGGGTTGATAATAAAATGGAAGAGGTGATTTCATTTCCTTATAAAATAAAGAAGCCCTACACCCTTTTCAATGTTACGGTTGAGGGTTGAATTTGAAGAAACCAATATCTAAACGGAAGGATTTTTTGCAACGATGGTAAGCATCTTTCCGGCCTGATAATGAGGACGATATAAATATAATATCTATAAATATATATAAAATATATATATATATATATAAATATATATATAATATGTATATATATATATAAAAGTAAATTGCAATAAGAACACCGTAAACCAGGTGATTTCAAATATGCCAAACAACCACTATTTTTTACATAGTGTATTGTTTTGTCATATATATAATATATATATATATATATAGAAAAATAATATATATAAATATTATATATATAAATATAATATATAAAAATATGCACCTGAGAAGAAGAGGAGCAAGAGAGAGAGAGAGATTTTGGGAGATGTTAATGAATGTATAGGACCTATTGAACCAAGTGAGAGAGTAAAATTGTGGTATGGACCTGAATTCTAAAGTAGTGAGAAACTTTTAGAGAGGGTGTGAGGTAAGTTTGGGTGTGGCCAAGGTGTAAAATGATAAAGGGAGCCCTTTATAGAACTTTGTATATACATGAAAGGGGTTTAGTTATAGTTAATACATATTATAAGAAAAAGAGGGATAAAATAAGTATACACATATATGTAGGGCGAAATGACAGTATTTGGGTTGGATTAATGTATTGGTAAAAAAAGGGACTGTTGAGTAGACTTCAGGATGTACATGTTTAATAGAGTGGCCACATATATATCAAGATCACTTTCTAGTTGTAGACTACACTGAGAGTAAAAGTAGATGGGATACAAGGAGAATAGAAGCATCAGGGAAGAGAGAGGTGAAGGGGTTTTTAAACTAAAAGAGGGGGCGTTAGGGTTAAGATATAAACAGCTATTGGAGGGTAGATGGGCAAGAAGCAAGGGAATGGGGTCGAAGAGATGGGGTAGGTTTAAAAATGAGTTTTAGGTTTCAGCAGAAGTTTGTGGTTAAGGAAAATGGGCAGGAGGGAAGAGGAAAAGGTTGTGGAATGATGATGTAAAAGAGAGTGTAAGGGAGAAAAAGTTTACATATAGAATTTTTACAAAGTAAAGTGAGCAAGGGGGAAAGTAATGGAGAAAAAGGAGGGGTTTTAAAGAGTGGTGAACAATGTAAAAAAGAGCAAAATGAGAGAGGGGTGAGAGTTTCAAAAAATTTGTTGAAAAAAAGAAAAATTTTTTGAGGAGATTAACTTTTAAAAAAGCCTAGAAAAAAAATGGATTTGTATTTAAAAAATGGGAGAGGAGTTATTAAATGAGAGTTAGAGGTTTTGGGGAAAGGGGAGGAATTTTTGGGGAAATTGTTAAATGTTGAAAAGATAGGAACTTGATTTGTTAAGGCAAGGAGGAATAACACTTGAGGGTGAGGAAGGCTAGTTGTGAGTGGGGGGGGAAGTTCGTGGGCGTAGAAAAAATGAAAGGGGGTAAGGCACCCGGATTGATGGTAAAGAAAAAAATGTTAAAAGCAGGGGGGGGATATTTTTTGGAGTGGTTGGTCAATTATTTAATAAATGAGGGAAGAGGAAAGGTACCTAGGATTGGCAAGAGCATGATAGTTCCCTTTTGTATAAAGGCAAAGGGGATAAAAAAGTAAAAAAATTTATGGGGGGATAATCTGTTGAGTGTACCTGGTAAAGTTTATGGAAGTTTTAATTGAAAGAATTAAGAGAAAGACGGAAAAATAGGATGCAGTTTAAACAGGAGGCTTTAGGAAAAGGGTAGGGGGTGTGGGACCGGGGTGTTTACAGTGAAACATAAAAAGAAAACAGTATTTTAATAAGGAAAAGGGGTCTTTGTGGATTAGGGATTTGGAAAGGCGTATGAGGGGTGGGTGGGGGGCAATGTGCAGATGTTGCAAGTGTTTTGTGTAGGGGGTGGTTACTAAAAGCATAAAGAGTTTTACGGGGATAGTGAGGCTCAATTTAGATATGTAAAAAGGGGAAAAATTTTTTCCCAGTAAAGTAGGCCTTAACAAGGATGGGGGAGTCCCCGTGGTTTTTAAATTTTATAGAGGGGTTGTAAAGAGAAGAATGCGAGGGGCTTGGGGAAGAGGGGTGGGGTTTAAAAAAATAAAAATCACACACAAGTGGGAGTTGCACAGCTGCTTTTGCGAGCACTGTGCTTTTGGGGGAAATTTTGAAGAAATGCAGAGATTGGTGGATGAATTTGGAAGGGGGTGCAAAAGAAGAAATTTAAAGGGTTTAAAAGGGAAAGAGAAGGTTATGAGAAAAACAAAAAGATTAGGTGAGAAAGATTGAATATCAGATTGGGGGGAAGAGTAGGAGGGGGACTTTTTCAGTATTTGGGAGTGGAGGTCACGAGGGCATGAAAATGAGGGGGAACATAGAAATTTTGAGGGAAAAAGATGATGGTGCCTTAGGAGTCTTGGGGGCAAAGAAATTTTTTTCCTAAGGGAAAGAGGGAATGTATGGGGAAAAGTTTTTACCAACCTCTTTATGGGGGTGAACGTGGGTGAGAATGTTGCGCGAGGAGAAGGCTGGAGGGAGTTGAGAGTCATGTCTGAGGGCAATGTGTGGTGTGAATATAATGCAGAGAATTCGTATTTGGAATTGGGGGAGGTGGGGATTCCAAAAAATTTATCCGAGGGGGAGGAAGGGGTTTTTGAGGGGGGGTTTGGAAATTTGAAAATGAGCAAACAGAATGACTTCAAGATGTACATCGTATGGAAGGGGGGGGTAGGGGCGGCCTAGGAAGGGGTTTGGGGGAGGGGGGGAAAGGGGGTTTTGTGTCGAGGGGGTTGGACTTTCCGCAGCATGCGTGGCGGTTTGATAGGGGTGAATGGAGACAAAGGGTTTTTAAAAACTTTACGTCTGTTGGATGTGAGCAAAGTACATTTATAAAGGGGTTTAGG
>NW_026469778.1:0-11590 GCF_026875155.1 Cherax quadricarinatus
TATAGGGGCTGCTGGGGGTAACGCAGCGATATACGAACAAAAGCTGACACATGGAATACCAGTGCTAGAAGAAGGGCATTTTTCATTAAAGGTCCAATCGGAAAAGGATCTGAAAAATACAATAAATTATAGCCTGAGATGGGACAATAAGAGCAAAATGAACTTTAAAAATGATAAAATACCGACAGATTGTTTCTGAAACAATATTGTTTCAGACAACGGAACAATGCTTTTCTCCAAGAGGGACGACCCCTCAAAATTTTAAGGGTGATGGACGATTACATCACTTCAGTATTTTCTGTTTCTTCAACTTTTGTCTCGACTGAAAAGCCTACGTGTAGGCGAAATGTTTCAAAATAAAGATCCCTAACTGTTGCATATGTTCTTACCAAACAGAGCAAATGAAATTTTTTGGTTCCTTAAGCAAACACAACAGAAAAAGCTGGAGAGAACTCTGAAGCCCCCCCCCGTTTAAACCCTGAGGCCGCATATATTCCACTGTAAATAGGCCTGATTGGCAACGAAAAGATACCTGAAACCGCAGGTAAGGGTTCCAACTGACTAGGGGGGTTAGATTACCACATGGGAGGCAGCAGAAAACTTTCAAGCAGCGAAGAATGGAGTGCGCAAGAAAAGGTGCGCAATGGAGGGGGAGAAAAGAACAGAGGGTGGACATGTCCTTTGGGTTTGGTCTCTACAAAAATTTTCAGAGATTGCTTCAAGCTTTCAAAATTCAGAAATCGTTGGGAGACAATACTGGAATGGTGGGGGGGAGGAGAGTAAAGATAGAACTGTAAGGGACTGAAACCAATGTAGGGGGGGGGAGGAAAAAGGGGTGGAGGGAACTGGAGAAGAAGTGGAAGGGGACAGAAGGGGCAGAAACCGGGAGGGGGGCAAAAGGGGGAAAGAAACTTGGGGGGGAACAGGGAGGAAGGTACAGTCAGGAGGGGGGTAACCCTAAACTGTAACAGACCCATGGAGGGGAAAACCAGGTACAGAGACGGGAAAAGTAAAAGAGGGGGGGAAAAAGGGGAAGGGAGGGGTTAAAGCCCTTTTTTTTTGACTTCGAGAAGGGGGGACATTGGGAGGGTGGCGTAAAAAATCTCGTCGATACCGAGGCTTGTGGGGGAGAAAAGGAAAAGCAAAAACAGACTGGGGCATTGAAGTAGGGACATTAGCCTAGGACAGCAAAAAATTGGGTACGGATGATTTGGGAGAATAACCACATAACCCCAGAGGGGGCTGCAGAAGATGGGACCCAGAAGTGGGGGGGGCGTTTTTAAAACTGGAATAAGAAACACGAGGTAGTCTCCCCCTTTGGGGCAGAGATGAGAAAAGCAATGGCATAAGGGAGACCTTCTGCCTCTTTAGGAACGGTTTTTTTGCCATTTAAGAACTTGGCAATGGGGGGATACGAAGGGGCGAGCCTCATGACAATTAAGGCAAAAAGGGGGTTGATTGCAAGACGTATTTAAAAGGTCATCGGCCCCCCACAGACTGGGTATTCGGCTACAGATCTGCAATATTTCACTGGATGGCCCAAATCGCCAGCAATTTTTTTCACTGTTTGCAGTGAGGGATCGCCTTTCAAATTTGTAACCAATGTCCTGCTCATAAACTGAGGATGGGAGTTCACGGCTGTCAAAAGTTAAACAAGCCACATTGCTAGGGTATTGTCTCCGCCTGGGGGCAGGAAGAACATAAGTGTCTACCTTAAGGATTGGGAGATCTTGGAGTTCCAGCTGTTTCAAGAATGTCATTGCCACATGTCTGGAAATTTTGTTGAACTATGGTATGGGGCAAATGATGGTACCACTACAAGAATTGAGGGAATGATGTTTTTCAATAGTGACAGGAACAGTATCGATATGGAAAAGAAGAGAAAGATCATAAGCTTGGGTAGCATTCTGTACAGTGATGATGCGTGTACTGCTCTTAAGAGCATGAAAAAAATACCCTTTCCCAAACCCATGGCATGGGAGTGCCTTGCCAATACTATGGTCAGAAAGATTGGCAATAGAGAATCGGTCGTAAAGTGGAAGAATTTAGTCCATTGTGCATTCTGAAACTGAGCGTGGAAAGGGATGCAGGACATGTCAATCTTTTCTGAGAAAAAACGAAAAGGTGGAGAAGTATCATCATCAGGTAATTGTCGTTGGCGTTTAGGTGGGGACCCAGTTGGTCCGACATGGAACGCGCCGGCGATTCGAAATTGCCGCACCATAGAGGGAGAGGCCAGAACCATAGCAAAGGAGAGGGGAGGTCAGATAAAATCGAAGGAGTCAGTCGAGACCTCAGTACCTGAAGTGGGTGAGGAAACAGCACCGGCAAGAAGTACAGAGGCATTAGGAGTGTCCGAAAGCAGCCCCAAAGACGAGGCGGGGTCAAAACGGGGTGTGGAAATCAAGAAGGGGCCGGGGGTAGGAGGTTCATGGACTAGGGCTTCCATGGTTATGTTACGTCATTCTTTTTGTTTTTAAGAAAAAAAAAGAAGAAAATAAAAATAAAAAAAAGAATAAAAAAAGAAGGGACCGGGGAGGGATAGTTCCTAGGAGGAATGAAAGGGCCAGAAATCTCTCTCCCACCGCCAAGAGGACCTCAGCACCGCAAGTAGTGCAGATGCACATGGAACCAGTCTCATACCCACCCATCATGCCAGTAAACCAGCAATCTGGGATAGCAACCTCACATCTGCCGAGCTACCTCGGTGGACAAAAGAGAAGGCGGCCAGATATCCGCCACAAAGCATACCTCCTTCGGCCACCGCTTCCGGAATCTGAAAGGTGGCTTCCAGAGATACACCCGTCGCCCAAAAGAAAAACCCAAGCCACCCTCGGGGGTACCGGAGAGGATCGGGACACCCCCAGGCGATCCAGATTCCATGGCAAACTACGTCACCACCAAGAACCTCAATAGAATGGGATGGACCCCAGTACCTTTTCCCCTATCTAGGAACTAGCGCACCTGTGGGAAAAATCCCAAAGGTCAAAAAGAGGAAGGGCAAAAGGGATGAAGTGGGGAGGAGGAAGAGGAAAGGAAAAAAGGGAGGATGGGGAGAATGGGATAGGGAAGGGGGGATTGGGGGTAATTAGGTTCAGTCTGAGGAAGAGACCAACAGGTCTAATTCCTCAGACCAAGACCCCTTTTCACCAAGCCAAGGAGCCCCCCTTGAAGAGGTATTCTTAGCATAAAAATTTACATTTGTTCTTCCCAATTATTACGTTTTATATTTCCTTTAAGGGAAAAAGGAGATGTAAAACTAGAAAGAGAAAGGCGCTCCCTATACAGGCAAAGGCAAAGAATAACAGAGGGGTTTAAAAAAGAGGCCAACAAATCTGTAATATGTATGGAGACACTGGACAGAGAAATAGCAAACACTGAATTTCAGCTAAAGGAATCTTAGGGGAGTCAAGAATGTGGGAAGAACTTAAAGCCATAAATAAAATTTTGAAAGAAACCCAAAATATTTATTTTGTTATGCCAAATCAATGTTGAGAACATCCAGTATTGAGCACCTACTTAAATTGAGAAAAGGGTCCTACACAGATGATAGCAAGGAAATGAGTGACTACTTAATCCCAGTATGACTGAGAGTTGAAGACCTAAATGATTTTTTTTATATAACAGAATTTTGTAAACTCAAACCTATCTGATATTATGCTGAAGCCAAATGACTTCAAAAAGGCACTCCTACAACTCTGTTATGGTATATCCCTATTATATATTCTCATGAGTTTATAACTAAAATATTCCTGAAACATTAACACTAACATGTTTTATCTCCTGAATGTACTTGCGAATGTCTCACAAGATGACCTTTTATGCTAAAACATCTGAGACACTCAGCACATTGATATGGTTAATCTCCTGTAATCACCTAGTTGTACTCACCTAGTTGTGGTTGCAGGGGTCAAGTCCTGTGTGTCCTCTCATATGTCTCACAAGTTTCCTTTTTTCAATAAAACATTTCAGACACTCTGAACATTGATATGGTTTCTCTCCTGTATGTACTCTCACATGTGTCACAAGATTGCTTTTTTGACTAAAACATTTCAGACACTCTGAACACTGATATGGTTTATCTCCTGTATGTACTCTCATATGTGTCACAAGACTGCTGTTTTGACTATAACATTTCAGACACTCTGAACATTGATATGGTTTATCTCCAGTGTGTACTCTCATATGTTTCACAAGATTGCCTTTCTCAGTAAAACATTTCAGACACTCTGAACATCGATATGGTTTCTCTCCTGTATGTACTCTCATATGTGTCACAAGACTTTCTTTTTTACTAAAACATTTCAGGCACTCTGAACATTCATATGGTTTCTCTCCTGTATGTACTCTCATATGTATCACAAGACTTTTTTTTTCGCTAAAACATTTCAGGCACTCTGAACATTCATACGGTTTCTCTCCTGTATGTACTCTCATATGTTTCACAAGACTGCCTTTTATACTAAAATATTTCAAACACTCTGAACACTGATATGGTTTCTCTCCTGTATGTACTTTCATATGTATCACAAGATTGCCTTTTTCAGTAAAACACTTCAGACACACTGAGCATTGATATGGTTTCTCTCCTGTATGTATTTTCATATGTGTCACAAGACTGCCTTTTTGACTAAAACATTTCAGACACTCTGAACATTGATATGGTTTCTCTCCTGTATGTACTCTCATATGTCTCACAAGAATGTTTTTTTGACTATAACATTTCAGACACTCTGAACATTGATATGGTTTATGTTCCATATTTTTTAAATGAAGGTATTTCATTTGAAATATTTTAGTCATACAACTGTGGTATAGTTAATCTTCCTTGTGCACTCAAATGTCTATTTCATGGCTTTTTTTTTAATTATTTTGGACACTGAACACATGGTTTTCCTTATGAAAAAATCCCATGTTATGATTTATTTAGGCAAAACTTTTCCTACTTATGAGCGCTAATAAAGTTTATATTGAGTCAAAACACTATCATAATTTTTGTTTTGCGTTAAAATATTAATAAATATACTAGAACACTGCAGATATATTCAACATTTTTATTATTATTTGCTCTTGTGTTTAAACAAATTTTTCTAAAAATGGGGTTTTAAATTTTGGAATTACTAACTTTTTTTTTTTTTTTTCATTAACACTTTGAGGGGTTCAGACCCCCAATTTGAAAATTCCCCACAAAGTCCAAGATTCTAAAAAAAAAAAATAAATTTTTTTTTAAATAAAAAAGGGTAAAAAAAATTTTTTTCTAAAGGGAAAATAAAGCAAAAAGTTTTAAAAATTTGATAAAGAATTTATGAATTTTATGCTCCCTTAAATTTTTCCTGTGAAAGCAATATTTACCATTGGCAATTTTCCGCTTTGAGTTTGGGTTTTTGGCCAGTTACATTGCTCCATTAGCCCAAAATTTTCTTATCTTTTTTGCTAGTATGTTTTTTCCCTTTCATCTATTAAGCAAAAAAATTCCCCAAATCAACTATTTCAACTGCCCAAAAAGGGAGATAGAAATTGGAATTGGGAAAATTTTTCAAAACAGAGTTCAAAATATTCAAATTTCAAAATGGGGGTTCCGAAGAAAAAAAGCAGGCATTCCTGGCCAAAAACTCTTTTCCCACTTTATTAGTTACATTTCCCCGGGGTTTACAGATGAAAATTTTATTTGATTTTTTAATCACAGATAAATTTTTATTCCCCCAACACACACAAAAAAAAAAAAATTTTTTTATTCAGTATTTTTAATAAAATTTTATTAAAAAAATATCGAGCATTCAAACAATGGAAAATCTGACCCCCCATCTGGGCATGTATTGGACGCGGGGATGCGATTTGTTTTAACCCCCTAAATCGGCAAAAAAAAACAAATTTTTTCTATTTTTGAGTCAATTTCAGGCTATTCTTAGTGATAAAACCTAAAAAAAATCAATTTTTGTAATACATTTTTTTCCAAATTTTATCACAAGAGAAAAAAAAAAAAACCCGGAATGCTTTCCATAAAAAAAATATGAAAATAAAACCAAAAATTTTTCTGTTTTAATCCAAAAAAAAAAGTCTTTTTTTTTTCATTATGTACTTTGGGCTGCAGGATTTGTTTTAAATGGGGGTCACACTTACCATGTTGATGCCCTTCTCTATATTTAGGCCCAAAATTTTCTGCTCACAGAATAACGGTGAGCTGAGCTCAGACGTAGTACTTTCAGCTTGGGCCCTGGGGTTAAAAACCCGAAAAACTACAAAAAAGGACCCCAAAGAATTAACTGCCATGCATTTTTAGATAGAATTCCCAAAAAGAAAAGCAAAATAGTTTAATTAGTAATACTTAGCTAGTTAAAAATTCACAAGAATAACAGATGTTGCCTTTCTTGAAGTACTGAAGATATAGTGTCTGGCAAGACACAACCTGGTAGTCTTCCACAAAATACTTCTGCAATATCAGTTGTTGTTCAAGACACTTACACTGGTGCTTCTTGAAGTACTGAAGATATAGTGTCTGGCAAGATACAACCTGGTAGTCTTCCACAAAATACTTCTGCAATATCAGTTGTTGTTCAAGACACTTACACTGGTGCTTCTTGAAGTACTGAAGATATAGTGTCTGGCAAGATACAACCTGGTAGTCTTCCACAAAATACTTCTGCAATATCAGTTGTTGTTCAAGACACTTACACTGGTGCTTCTTGAAGTACTGAAGATATAGTGTCTGGCAAGACACAACCTGGTAGTCTTCCACAAAATATTTCTGCAATAGAAACATGAGTCAGTATAGTATAATATTTTACAATTACCAACACAACATATTGAACTAAAATAATTTTTGATCTACTGTCACATGTTTCACTAAATAAAATTGTCCCTTTTAAATGTTTATCTGTACAGATCTTCAAGATAAATCACAAATTGTGTATGGATAGATCACAGACATCAGTAGGTGGTGGTAATGGTGGTGACAGTGGTGGTGGTGGTGCCACAGCCACACAGCATGACGCAACAGCCCAGGTTGGGATCCACGCGGCTGACTCATAAGGTCCAGGATAAAGCGGAGCATCATCCACCCCCACACCACAACCAAAACTACAACCACAACCAGCTTATGGTGTGCAGGATCCACCAGCAAACTGCATCTGGGATTGGCAGCAAAATCCTAATTTTGTTCCCAATCCCCATCAGCTTGATGACACTCGAAGTGGAACCCTGCCAGCTTGTTCCTCTGGAAACACTGCAAATGAACTGGAATTCCTTGAACTATTATTTGACCAGCCCTTGATGGAAAATATTGTCAGGGACAGTATTCTGGGTACACCATGGCAAATAGAATCATATCACCACAGTCAAGACTACACCAGTGGAAAGAGACAACTGTGGTTGAAATGTATTTGTTTTTTGCAACAATAGTAGGTAGTAGGTAGGTAGACAGCAACCACCCAGGGAAGTACTACCGTCCTGCCAGATGACTGTGAAACAAAAACCTGTAACTGTTTTGCATGATGGTAGGATTGCTGGTTTTCTTTTTCTGTCTCATAAACACGCTAGATAACAGGGATATCTTGCTACTCCTACTTACACTTTGGTCACACTTCACAGACACGCACATGCATATATATATATACATACATCTAGGTTTTTCTCCTTATTCTAAATAGCTCTTGTTCTTTTTTATTTCTTCTATTGTCCATGGGGAGTGGAAAAGAATCTTTTCCTCCGTAAGCCATGCGTGTCGTTATGAGGCGACTAAAATGCCAGGAGCAATGGGCTAGTAAACCCCTTCTCCTGTATACATTTACTAAAAAAGAAGAAGAAGAAAAACTTTATAAAACTGGGTTGTTTAAATGTGCGTGGATGTAGTGTGGATGACAAGAAACAGATGATTGCTGATGTTATGAATGAAAAGAAGTTGGATGTCCTGGCTCTAAGCGAAACAAAGCTGAAGGGGGTATGGAGAGTTTCAGTGGGGGGAAATAAATGGGATTAAATCTGGAGTATCTGAGAGAGTTAGAGCAAAGGAAGGGGTAGCAGTAATGTTAAATGATCAGTTATGGAAGGAGAAAAGAGAATATGAATGTGTAAATTCGAGAATTATGTGGATTAAAGTAAAGGTTGGATGCGAGAAGTGGGTCATAATAAGCGTGTATGCACCTGGAGAAGAGAGGAATGCAGAGGAGAGAGAGAGATTTTGGGAGATGTTAAGTGAATGTATAGGAGCCTTTGAACCAAGTGAGAGAGTAATTGTGGTAGGGGACCTGAATGCTAAAGTAGGAGAAACTTTTAGAGAGGGTGTGGTAGGTAAGTTTGGGGTTGCCAGGTGTAAATGATAATGGGAGCCCTTTGATTGAACTTTGTATAGAAAGGGGTTTAGTTATAGGTAATACATATTTTAAGAAAAAGAGGATAAATAAGTATACACGATATGATGTAGGGCGAAATGACAGTAGTTTGTTGGATTATGTATTGGTAGATAAAAGACTGTTGAGTAGACTTCAGGATGTACATGTTTATAGAGGGGCCACAGATATATCAGATCACTTTCTAGTTGTAGCTACACTGAGAGTAAAAGGTAGATGGGATACAAGGAGAATAGAGCATCAGGGAAGAGAGAGGTGAAGGTTTATAAACTAAAAGAGGAGGCAGTTAGGGTAAGATATAAACAGCTATTGGAGGATAGATGGGCTAATGAGAGCATAGGCAATGGGGTCGAAGAGGAATGGGGTAGGTTTAAAATGTAGTGTTAGAGTGTTCAGCAGAAGTTTGTGGTTACAGGAAAGTGGGTGCAGGAGGGAAGAGGAGCGATTGGTGGAATGATGATGTAAAGAGAGTAGTAAGGGAGAAAAGTTAGCATATGAGAAGTTTTTACAAAGTAGAAGTGATGCAAGGAGGGAAGAGTATATGGAGAAAAAGAGAGAGGTTAAGAGAGTGGTGAAGCAATGTAAAAAGAGAGCAAATGAGAGAGTGGGTGAGCTGTTATCAACAAATTTTGTTGAAAATAAGAAAAAGTTTTGGAGTGAGATTAACAAGTTAAGGAAGCCTAGATAACAAATGGATTTGTCAGTTAAAATATAGGAGAGGAGAGTTATTAAATGGAGAGTTGAGGTATTGGGAAGATGGAGGGAATATTTGAGGAATTGTTAAATGTTGATGAAGATAGGGAAGCTGTGATTTCGTGTATAGGGCAAGGAGGAATAACATCTTGTAGGAGTGAGGAAGAGCCAGTTGTGAGTGTGGGGGAAGTTCGTGAGGCAGTAGGTAAAATGAAAGGGGGTAAGGCAGCCGGGATTGATGGGATAAAGATAGAAATTTAAAAGCGGGTGGGGTTATTTTTTGGAGGGGTTGGTGCAATTAATTTATAAAGTATGGAAGAGGGAAAGGTACCTCGGTTGGCAGGAGCATGATAGTTCCTTTGATAAAGGAAAAGGGGGGAATAAAAGAAGTGCAAAAATTTTGGGGGATAAGTCTGTTGAGTGTCCCTGGAAAGTTTTGGGTTGGTTAAATTGAAAAAATTTAAAGTTTTAAAAACGGAGAAAGGTTTTGCAGATGAACGGGAGGCTTTGGGAAAAGGTGGGGGGTGTGTGGCCCAGGTGTTTACATTTTGAAATAAAGGAACAGTATTTAGATAAGGCAAAAAGGGTCTTTGTGGCATTTATGGATTGGAAAAGGGTATGACAGGGTGGATAGGGGGGCAATGTGGCAGATGTTGCAAGTGTATGGTGAAGGGGTAGGTTACTGAAAAAAAGTGAAGAGTTTTTACGAGGATAGTGAGGGTAATTAGAGTTGTAGAAAAGGGGAAAATTTTTCCCAGTAAAAGTGGCCTTAGACAAAAATGTGTGATGTCACCCTGGTTGTTTAATATATTTTTTAGATGGGGTTGTAAGAGAAGTAAAAAAGCGAGGGTCTTTTGGCAGAGGCGTGGAGTTAAAGATAAAGAATCACACACAGGGTGGGGAGTTTCACAGCTGTCTTTGTGATGACACTGTTTCTTTGGGGGGAAATTTTGAAAAGAAGCTTTTTCAGAGATTGGTGGGTGAATTTTTGGTAGGGTGTGCAAAAGAAGAAAATTAAAGGGTGTATAGGAAGAGTAAAATTTTGAGGATAACAAAAAGATTAGGTGTTTAAAGATTGAATATCAGATTGGAGGGAGAGAGTATGGAGGAGGTGAACGTATTCAGATATTTGGGAGTGGACGTGTCAGCGGATGGGTCTATGAAAGATGAGGTGAATCATAGAATTGATGAGGGAAAAAGAGTGAGTGGTGCAACTTAGGAGTCTGTGGAGACAGAGAACATTTGTCCTTGGAGGCAAAGAGGGGAATGTATGAGAGTATAGTTTTACCAACGCTCTTATATGGGTGTGAAGCATGGGTGATGAATGTTGCAGCGAGGAGAAGGCTGGAGGCAGTGGAGATGTCATGTCTGAGGGCAATGTGTGGTGTGAATATAATGCAGGAATTCGTTAGTTTGGAAGTTAGGAGGAGGTGCGGGATTACCAAAAACTGTTGTCCAGAGGGCTGAGGAAGGGTTTGTTGAGGTGGTTCGGACATGTAGAGAGAATGGAGCGAAACAGAATAACTTCAAGAGTGTATCAGTCTGTAGTGGAAGGAAGGCGGGGTAGGGGTCGGCCTATGAAGGGTTGGAGGGAGGGGGTAAAGGAGTTTTGTGTGCGAGGGGCTTGGACTTCCAGCAGGCATGCGTGAGCGTGTTTGATAGGAGTGAATGGAGACAATGGTTTTTAATACTTGACGTGCTGTTGGAGTGTGAGCAAAGTAACATTTATGAAGGGATTCAGGGAAACCGGCAGGCCGGACTTGAGTCCTGGAGATGGGAAGTACAGTGCCTGCACTCTGAAGGAGGGGTGTTAATGTTGCAGTTTAAAAACTGTAGTGTAAAGCACCCTTCTGGCAAGACAGTGATGGAGTGAATGATGGTGAAAGTTTTTTTTTTCGGGCCACCATGCCTTGGTGGGAATCGGCAGTGTGATAATAAAATAAAAAAAAATTCTTATGCCTCATGTCTAAAAGCATAATATGAAATCATACTTGTCCACAGATCAGCTAATTTCTACCCCAGACTTCAGTGAAATCATCCCAGTGAACAGATTTATTTTACTGCTACGTATGTTGCACTTCTCTGACACAACAAGGCATGACAGAAATGACAGGTTATACAAGATTAGAAATGTTTTATGCATCTGAAACAAAAGTTCAACATGTACTTTTTTCCATTCAAAAATCTTGTAATTGACGAGTCTTTAATTTTGTTTAAAAGGCAGATAGATTGTCGTTCAAGCAGCATATACCGAGCAAGAGGAAACGCTTTGGCATAAAGCTGTTTGTACTCTGTGACTGTGAGAGTGGCCTGGTATTGGACATAACTATATACAAGGGAAGTAATACATTGAAAGATGCCAGGATGTTATTGGGTATCTCAGGTGACATAGTGAGAACAATGTTGGCACTGTTATGGGGCTATAGGACCCAACATGTATTTATAAGTAACAGTTACTCTGGAATACCTAATTATATTGAATTGATGGGGACTCAGTTCTTTAAAAGTCATAAAAGGGGTGTCACTCTTAGGACTGAGAGGCAGCGGGAAGC
>NW_026469779.1:0-7500 GCF_026875155.1 Cherax quadricarinatus
AAAATTTTTTCCATCCCTGACTGTCAGGGCCACAGGCGCGGTTCTCGTCAGGCAGAGTTTGTGTTGAAACCTTCTCTGGTAATCTCCAGACAGGAACTACTAGGAGGGAATTAGTGTTGTAAAAGATTCATTTCCAGTCTGTGAGTGAGTCTGTTCCTCTGGTAAATAGCTCACTTGTATTTGACCTTGTGTGACGTAGAACTCAGCCTTGTAGAACACTTCTGGTTAAATATATCATGCTACCTTTCCGTTGCTATATTCAGAAATATTAATGAATATCATATGCACGATATTTATTTTTTTTTGTTACTGAATGACATTTTAAAAATGAAAAAAAATGAATATATTCTCACTTAATTTGTACTGAAACTTCCTTATCTGTGGTATGCAAAGAGTACGTAACCTTTATTCGGCGCATGTACACACCCTCATTGAAAGGCTATCTCCCCCAGTCAGCGAACCAGTACTAAGAGTCGGACGATGAAGTCCCGTCGTTCGATCAGTACCCAGGTTCAGCCAGTAAGAATATGGCTTTGGCAATCGCAGAGGTGTTGTGGGCACCACCCGACTGTCTACCTTTATCATTTCCATTCTAGAGCTGGTTGAAGCACGGTCTGCTCTCTAGTGGCTTCTATCTGCCTTGCTTACCGTGGCATGCACTAATACCTATTGTTGTACATAGTGTATTACTTCTGTTCTTACTTGGTGACAGGATAATATAAGTCAAAAGTTTTCTGCGCTGTGTTTATTCAGCACCCTTTACACCCAGGATAACAGACCCTTGAATTCCTGGGTTGTAATATCATCCTAATCTAATCTTGCTATATTTATATAACCTATTATTGCTTAATACTGTCGAACATATCTATAAGGTCAGTCTAACTTCAGTTAATGTTTTCCTTGGAAAAAGGAAATATATTATTTTCGTTATGGTTCAAAATTTTTTTTTCGGAGCTTGAGCAAAACTTAATATAGGAGAGGCTTATCTGGATAAGCGACCCTTGCCAGATATATCAAGTTCATCATAAAATATATAACACTCTATATACTTAGCGTAATTACTGAAAAACCCTTTTTTTTTTTTTTCCCGGGAAGAGATTTTTGCACCACACAGGCCAGGAGCTGTGTTTCGACCCTTGCAACCACAACTAGGTGAGTACACACACAGGACGGCGAGGTCGGGGCGCCCACTTGAAAACCTTCGAGAGGAGAGAGCTACACGCTGTACCCACCACAAGAAAGGGAAACACGTAGCCCATCGGCGACTCAAGACCTCTCCATCCACTCGACCTGGTTTACGGTGGGAAGTTATTTTTAGTGATATTTGTTTCAAGTGCTAATGGTTCCCCACTCCTGTTAGCTCGTAAACTGCGTCGGGCAATTCAATTGTTTAAGTTTTACGACTTGAGCCTCGGAGTTTAATTTATATTTTTCTTTCTCTTGTGATTAGCAATTAAGCGTATTTTTTCAAAGACGTTTATTATTACTATTTTATAATAATTTAATAATATAATAATGTAGTTAGTAGTAGTAGTAGCAGTAGTAAATCGAGTAGTAGTTAAATTTTCTAAGGGAAAATTTTAAAAGTAGTTGTCTACAAAATTTCCTCCATGGTTGTCGTGTAAAAGTTGAAAACAATCTCATGTGATTGTCCTTTTACATCGTCAACGCTGGCGTAAATGCAACAAGGAAACCTTCAGGTAACTACAGGCATGTGAAGGTACTCTCTGGTCAGCGTTGTATAATATAAACCATCCCTGTTTCAGTACATTAATAATCTCACACAGGAGAGAGAGAAGCTTATAACGACGTTTCAGTCCAACTTAGACCATTTACAATGTGTGATTTTGTAAATGGTCCAAGTCGGAACTAAACGTCGCCGTAAGGTTTTTTCTCCTATGTGCGGGTTATTTATGCATTGTTCCAGTCACGGTATTGTGCTACAGTTATCATGCAATAACTTGAGAAAGTCTCGTCTGATCAGCTTTAAATCTTCAGCGTTGGTTTATCCTAACAAGAATGAGACTGGGATTCTTGTTTAGTGTGTTGGTGATGATTTGTTAATTTGATTTTTGTAATGGTGTGGTACTGTCCGTAAATATCTTTATGTCTCACCTGAATGGTTTCAGTTCTTAATGACTGACTCGTCTTAAGAGGAGTATTCCCTGTAATTTTAAGCTGTATAAGTGTAGGTCTGCCATTACACTGTCATAATTTAAAGTCACTTGGAATTGTTGGATTCCATGCAATAACTGACGAATTCTTCTTCTGGTGGGCTTCAAACTTTAGCGCTGTTGTGTTTTATTCTGAGGAATAACTTTTCTTAAAATTTAAAAATTTTAAACGCCATGCATTTCAAAGAGAAAAATTTTACGTTTTGTTTATGAAAATTTACCAAAATTTTAAACGCATTAAACTTTTTGGGAATAATGAATTAAGCCAAATAACTAGGAATACCTCTTCGATCGCATAAATTTTTAGCAGGGGCGTGCCATACCACATTAATTTTAAAATTTAACTAGCTTTGTGGCTGCCTCTGCAAATTTTAATTTTGCAAAAGAGTTTCTACTCTAAAATTTATCACACTTTTTACAAAACCCTTTGGCCGTCAAACTGAAAATTATGCGTTTTTTCAAAAGAGTTTAAAACCTGCAAAATACAGTTAGGCAATTCCTTTTAGGGGTTTTGGAGAAAAATTTTAATATAAACACTAACTTTTTTAAATTTTTTAAGTTTGTAATTTATTTTATTTTTACTTAGTTTTCGTGCCCCCTCAAAAATTTACATCCACCTTGTTTCTAAATGTGACTTCCTTTCAGCGTTTTCCTTTAATTTCAAATAAAACACTCTTCTTTACACATCTTTATGTTCCTCCATAACTACTAGTTCTTTTCAAACTTTCAATTTATCGGTCTGTTGCTTAAATCAACCCCTTAAACCTCATTATGTTCAATAACTCTTATGGGTTTAGCCCCTAAATAAAATATTAATAAAAAAAATTAGCACCACGAAAAACCCAAATTACCAAAAAAGAGTAACTTTGCCCCACTAACTTTTTTCATTATCATCAAAGCCCACTCGTCGTTCAGCCTCTAACAAATTTAAATAGCGTTTATGTCTCGTAAAGGGGGAATGGGATCGAGTACAACCACTCCTTGCCCGAATAGAATGGGGTTTTACAGCCCCTTTCATGAATATAATAAAAGGGGTACGCGAATCTTCCCCCCACACAATCTCTGTATTATTTCTTTATTGTGATTGAATTGAGTGTTGAGTTTCTTTCCTTCCGTGCTTCATGCTTTTTCACGCTTTTCCCTTAGAAGACGGGAAAAGGAAGACAATAAAAATTTTTTAACAACAAAAAATAAATCACGAAAAGGGGAAAATATGAAATGTGTTAAAAGGAAAAAAATTAAAAAAACCCCAAAAGATAACAAAATAAGGACGTAAATAAGAAAAAACGATTTTTTTTAAACTTAAATGAATAAAAATTTATCTTAAAAAATTCGAACAAAAAGTTAATTCACTCCAAATTTACTGTGAAAAATTTTAAAATTTGTTTTCCCAAATCACCAAAGTTAATATTCGTTCTCACCTCAAGAAAAGTAAAAACTTACTTCGGGAAAAATTTAAAGGTTTTTCCCCGGAGCATTGTATCATCTTCTCCACCCCCCCCTAATCCATTTTCTATGAACTTTTTTAAAAGAAAAAATACACGACAAAAATACAATAGGGATTAGAACAACTAAAAACACTCAAGCCTAATCCCTATTTTGTCCCCCCCCCGGCGGTGGCCACGTGCCCAGAATGCTGCGGCATTCCCCTCTGGATCGCATCACTGAGTTCTAAAAAGGGGAAAGTGGCCTCTCTGTGATCCTTGGTTTCGTGAGAGTTTTTCACCCAGCTCTTTGAGGAACTTTAGAGCACATTTGCCCCTTTCCCCCAAAGGGGTCTACAACCCCCACGGGATAATTATATAAAGGGGCAGGTCTTCATATTGGGGGTCTTCTTTGTCTCCGTAGTGGGGCTCCACCTCATTCAGCTTCAAGTAGGGCAAAAAGGTGCCCCGCCTTGGGTGGTATAGATGTAGTCGCAGGAAATTTGTTTACCACCCTTTCCCAGAACATAGGGGCTCCATCGGGACGCTTTGACTTTCGTCAGACCTTGCATTTGGGGGTTCCCCGTTGAGGGGGCAAGGGACGGGGCGGGGTTTTTTCCGTTTGATGTCGTTGGCCTCATGTCTGGGTACTCATGCTAGCATTGTGACCGAGCCCATGAAGTCCGAATGATCACCGTCACCCTCCCGCAATACACCAAGTTGGGTGATTGGGGGGGGGGCAGTCAAACTTTTACTCTCCTTACCCCCTTTTACTTTGTATTGGACTGATGAAGCCACTGTGTGGCGAAACGTTTCTTCAATAAAATTCCCCTGGTTGCATAAGGCTCAAATCTTCACTTGTCATATAATATATATATTATATAATTTTTATATTATATATTATAAAAATATATTTTAAATATAATATATATAAAAAGGTTATAATGGGTTTTCCCTCTAATAGCTACCCTCCCCCGGCGATTTTTTCTCCACTAGGACTTCTCTTCGATGCTTTTGTGGAAAAAACACTTAGCTGATTTCCCCGACCGTTAAAAATTCCCCAAAAATTGGGTGAAAAAAAGGGGGGGGGGGAAAGGGAGACCCACGCAAAGCCTATTGGGGTCACATTCTTTATATATTCTTAATTGAAAGACTTTAACTATAAGGAATTTCATTAGGTAAAATCTATACCTACTAATACAATTTAAGCTAAATTTTGATTAACTAGCCCCAGTAACTATAAAAAACTTCATATCCTACACAATTGGGGTAGTAGGCACTTGTACCAGCCAGTTTGGTGCCCTGACCACGAGCCGGTTGTGCCACGGGCAGTCAACAGGAAATAAGCATTTACACGCCTTTCAGTGAATACTCTAGCATCTTAAAAAACATTACACTGAATTCGAGCATTTCACCGGATAACAGAATTACTAGTGTACTTGGGGGTTATACGTGACTCACACAGGTATCTCAGGGGACCCCGGCCCCCAGCGACCAAGCTCCTGAAATACCTGAATATTCATTTAAAAGTGCCGGGGGACGCTTGGGGTTTTAAGCGATTACCTCCACCAGATATCTACAGTGCAACGTCTCCCACAATGCCATGGTGTAAAAAGGGAGTAAAAATTAATTTAGGGAAAAAGGAAAGGGTGGCAGTTTCTATCGGTTCCACGAATGACTAGACATGGATCACTAAACCAACCCTTACCCCACAGAACCCCTATTCTACACAGCTTTAGTTTTTTAGGGGGAAAGATGTGGTTTTAGAACCCTTTTGGTATCCCCGCGTGGCTTCTAGAATACTCTCTTTTTCTTTTCTTTTTTCCCCCATTTTTCTCACCCCCTTTTTTTTTCTCTTTTTCTTCCACTGCCCCGGTTTCTTCTAACTAAATCTTTTAAATTTTTTTCCCTAGTCTTAATTTTCCCGCAGAAACATCTTATCCTTCTTCTTCAGCAGAAAATCTTATCTACTTCTTCTTCCAGCAGAAAAAATCGTCTCCCCCCATTTCTTGTTGTTTGTCGCTGATGACGCTCTGCTCCAGCCTTAACCCCACAAAATAATGAAAGGACTTGGTAATTCCCATCAGGTGCGAGTACA
The DNA here is from genome assembly GCF_026875155.1 of Cherax quadricarinatus. NCBI lineage: Eukaryota > Metazoa > Arthropoda > Malacostraca > Decapoda > Parastacidae > Cherax > Cherax quadricarinatus. The sequence goes on from NW_026469779.1 coordinate 5,697, forward strand.
GCCCTGTGGACGTTAAGTCCAGGGAAAAGTATTAACACGTCGCTGGCAGGCACAAAAACGGTGGATCCTGGCTCCGGTTTTACCTGACCACTGTTTAGCCTCTCTGTTTGTCCATTCCATTATATTTTGTGTATTTCTTCGCTGGCTCTTGCGGTTTCACAATTTTTCGAACGAATACCTTGTGCTGGTAATAGGCTTTTGATTCAAGGGAAACAAATGCCCCTCAAGCTGGATCAAAACCCGATTAACTCGCTTCCCGGGGATATTTTGACCCTTACGGGATTAGCAATTTCCCATGAATAGTATGAAAGCATAATTTAAAAGAAATCTATGAAAGAGCTAGAAAAACAAAGGGGGAATTTGATGTCAAAAAAATATTTGGGAGGACTTGCAGAATACAGAATAAATTTTTTTTGAGGGGAAACATAAAAAAATTTATAGTTGAAATTTAAAAAAACCGGTGAGTTAAGGGATTGGGGAAGTTTTTTTCTTCAGCCTCAGTAGGTGGGTATGTCATGCTAGTTTCTGAACAGGTAGACAGGGCCCACGAAGCTAAAAAACAAAAACAAAGAAAACCAAGCAAGAGCAATATAAGAGGCAAGCCCAGGGCTGAGAAACAACCCCTGCACAAACGAAATTAACACGCATACACACTCAAATGATGCGAGTTCAAACAAAAAAGAAAGGGAACAGTTGTGTGACACCGCAGCATCATCACTATTTCAGTTAAGGAGATTTTTTCTTATCTGCTTTTGAGCAAGACATTAAAAACAATAGGAAGCACATAGGAAAAGAAATGGAACAGTGGAGGGAGGGAGATTTTAGTTTTTTATTGTTTTTATTATCACAAAAAGGGTGTAATGCGTACAGAGCCAATGGCACTGTAATTTTGGGAAGGGTGAAGGGTAACCAGGGGTGGGGGGGGTGGGGGGTTTGGGGAGGGTGAGGGGGTTCCCGGGGTGGTGGGGAAGGGAAGGGGGAGGAGAGGCTGCCTCTTGGAAGCATTCGTACCTGTCCCCGGGAGGTGTTGGGATAGCTGTGTGGGCATGGGACGGTGGGTGAGGCTGGTAAAGGGACTGAAGTTTGTTCGGAATAGGGGAAAAAGACGTTTTTAAGGTGGAAAAAGAGAAGAGAGAGAGAGAGAGGGGGAGAGAAGAGAGAGAGAGGGGAAAAGAGGAAAAGAGAAGGGGAGAGAGGAGAGAGAGAGAGAGAGAAAGGCAAGAGGATCTTTTTAATTGGCCAAAACAGTTTTCTGCAGGGTACCATGACAGTGGTAAAAGCAAGCAAGAAACTGAAAGTTCTCGCGTCAGCCACAGAACTGTTTGACCAACTCCTGAATCGTCCGCTGGTAGCGAGAATGGACAAACAGGTTTTTTGTTTAAATATTAACTGAGAGAATATGAGAACTGAAAAAAATTTATATAAAAAAAAATAATAACAGATAAACGAAAAATTGTGAAAAACCTTTAACCGGGTTCCACACGGTCGGTTGAATTTATACAAGTTGATGTGGTTAGGTTATTTTCACAGGTCATGTTTTTTTAAAACATAAGTGACCAATTACTCACGAGTTTATGTTTTTGTTTCGTATTCCCCATAGTAACGGGGGCTGGGGAATATTTCCTCACAAAATTTACATTTTTTTTTTTTTTGCACCACCATAGCTGGTGGTGAGAAAATAAAATAAAAGGGAACCCCCCAATTAAACCCTTTTTAAATGTTTTCTGGCCCAAAAAACGCGGATGACAAAAAACAGAAAAAACAGAATCCGGATACGGGGTTTCTCTGTTTTTGTGATTTTGTA
>NW_026469780.1:0-12929 GCF_026875155.1 Cherax quadricarinatus
AGACCTCTGACATAGTTTCGAAAAACTTAAGCTTGTCAATGGCCCAGTACAAAGCCTATTTTGATTCCAAAAGTCAGAGGAGAAGTTTTAAAGTAGGAGATGAAGTTCTGGTACTTTTGCCTATCAAGTCAAATAAATTATTAGTAGCATGGAAAGGTCAATATAAAGTATTAAAAATTTGTGGGAAAGTTAACTACCTCATAGAAGTCAAGGGGAAACCTAAGCTTTATCATATCGACATCCTTAAGAAATATTACCGAAGAAATTCGGTTAACTGCCTCAATAACTTTGACTTAGTTTTTCCACACGAACTTGATAAGACAACTGAAAGTGTGTGTAATTGACGCCTCTAACATAGACTATGACGGAGAACTACATGACTTGGTGACTCTTGACCACTCAGGTGCAACCAACATTAATATTAATGAATCTTTGGATGACCATAAGAGACATGAACTACTTCAATGTGTAACTTTTCAGACGTCTTTACTGATATTCCAAGTGTTACCTCCACGGTAGTCCATAAGATTGACTTAGTGACAGACAATCCTATCAAACGAAAATTATACCCAGTTCCAGTTCACCTTAGGGATGCATTTGACCGAGAGGTAGACAAATTATTAAAACTAAAGATCATTGAACATTCTGTATCTTCATATTGTTCACCAGTAGTCATGGTTAAGGAGGAGGATAATTCATATAGACTTGCTATTGACTTCAGAAACCTTAATGCTATAACTCGGTGGGATGCTGAGCCTATGCCCTTAATAGATAGCGATCTACACAAATTTTATGACTCTTTGTGAGGGAAAAGTTCAATAGATAGGAATAGAGAGGGAGTATATAGTAACAATAGTTTCATTGCAGGCTACTTGTTAAGGTAAGGTAAGTCAAGCTCCCGCTATTCCCACCTTTTTTTCCCCCCACCCCGAAAGTGATAGTTTGATTGCCGGCTGCTTGTTAAGGTAGGGTCAGTCTAGCTCCCTCTATCCCTTCCCCATCTTCTTCACCCCCCCCCCCCCCGAAAGGTGACGTGTGGGGCTCTGGTCCAAACAGTAATCACTAGACTCACAGCTCCCAGCACTACTGTAAGTACATCCCTCTTTGTATTCTAGTGGATTTATTGGTTGAAAGCTTCACTTTTGACCAATAAACTTAGTCCTTTCAGTCTTGCTCTAGGTTGACTCTTGTAATAATCACCACATCTTTTAGGTATTGTACTTATCATGGAGAGTGATTTCTTAAGCAGTGGGTAACCTGTCTATCTTTCCAGCTTGGATGACAGAGAGGGTCACCTGCCAATCAACGAGCAGAACTGATGGAGATGGACTAACGTCCTGAGACTTCCCCTTTTTGGATTTAATTACCTGTGCACCTGTATGAAGTAGCAGGATATAACCCCTCATCATTGCAGTGGAAAAAACCTGCTTTCCTATCATCTAGACTGAGTATTCACGGATAGGCTCTGTGAAGAACGAGCCGGTGGGTTGTCATCAACACCTGCGACCCCCCCCCATCATCGGCAACGGCTACGATTTCAACAACACTGTGTCACCAACACCAGACACCCCTATATATATTAGCGTTGAATTCAGTTATCATTTATATTTTTCATTTTTCATTTTCTTTAATGTAGGATTAATATTTCATCTGTAAGAGTTTTATATTTTCTATATAATAAAGTGTTTATGTTTGTCTGTTATTATTTCTTTTTCTATTCACTAATTTTCCTGAGGAGGAGCCAGCCTTGGTAATACTGTCTGAAGTTGTTACAGGGCTGAGTAAGCCTTCACACTCTTCCTTCTTTTCAGAGATTGATATTGCGCAGGCATATCAAGTAATGTTAGATCCTTCTTCTAAGCTGTACACTGCTTTTCCTACACACCAAAGACTGATGCAATATAGAACTATGCCCTTCGGTTTGGTAACTGCCTGTGCTACCTACGTGAGACTGATGAGAAAGGTCTTGGGTAATATGCCAAATGTTTCAGTTTATTTTGATAACATTTACGTAATGACATCCACGTGGGGCGAACATATCCAAACATTAACATCAGTTTTGCGTAGGTTACGCTCATATGGCCTCGCTGCCAAGCCGAAGAAATGCTTCCTTGGGTATAACAAGATTAGATATCTTGGACTGATACTTTCTAATAACTCTCTGCAGCCTCTCCCCAGCAAGATCAAAGCTTTATTAGAATTTATATTCCCCAAAACCAAGAAGCTCATGTGTAGCTTTCTTGGTTCTGTAAATTTTTATGCACGGTTTATCCCGAACCATACTGAACTTACAGGCATCTTATCCAACTTCCTTAAAAAGTCTTTGAAGGAACCTCTTGAACTTTCCGACGTAGCTCGGGAAAAGTTTAATGAGATTAAAAGTATCTTTTCAAAAGACCCCATACTTAAGATTCCAGATATTAATAAAACATTTTGTTTAAGAACTGATGCCTCCAATACTGGCTTAGGTGCGGTGCTACTACAATACCATGATGGTACTCCCTTCCCGGTATGCTTCCTAAGCCGGAAACTCCTTCTAGCAGAAACGACATACTCCACCATAGAAAAGGAATGTTTGACCCTTGTGTGGGGTATCTCCAAACTTAAATTTTATTTGCTGGGAAAAGAATTCATTTTAGAAACGGACCACAAACCTTTGATATACCTAGAAACTTTTAAGGGAACCAACAGTCGCCTCTTGAGGTGGACATTGGCACTCCAGGCTTTTAAGTTCCATATTGTGTATATCAATGGTTCATCCAATTATTTCTCTGACTGGTTAAGTCGTGACAGTCAGTAGAAGACTTGTTGCCTTACGTGACTTCCACATGCTAGAACTTTTTCCTCGCCTATTCTTCTTATACTCCTTGACTATAAGTCTTGGTATGGGGGAGTGTGAGGGAAAAGTTCAATAGATAGGAGTAGCAATATAGTAACAATAGGAGTAGCAATGGAGTATATAGTAACAATAAGGGTAAGTCCAGCTCCCACTATCCCCCCCCCCCTTTTTCCCCCTCCCCGAAAGTGATAGTTTGATTGCCGCCTGCTTGTTAAGGTAGGGTCAGTCTAGCTCCCGCTATCCCTTCCCCTCCTTCTTCTCCCCCCCCCCTACCGAAAGGTGACGTGTGGGGCTCTGGTCCAAACAGTAATCACTAGACTAACAGCTCCCAGCACTACTGTAAGTACATGCCTGCCTTGTATTCTAATGGATTTATTGTTTGAAAGCTTCACTTTTGACCAATAATAAACTTAGTCCTTTCAGTCTTGCTCTAAGTTGGGTGTTTTAATAGTCACCACATCTTTTAGGTATTGTACTTATCATGGAGAGTGATTTCATGAGCAGTGGGTAACCTGTCTATCTTTCCAGCTTGGATGACAGAGAGGGTCACCTGCCAATGAATGAGTAGAATTGAAGGAGACAGACTAACGTTCTGAGATGTCCCAAATTTTTTATCCACTTACCTGTTTGTGTATGCAAGTAGCAGGATATAACCCCTCATCATTGCAGTGGAAAAAAGCCTGCTTTCCTGTCATCTGGACGGATTATTGACGGCTAGAAAATCTGTGAAGAACGAGCCGGTGGGTTGTCATCAACACCTGCGACCCCCCCATCATCAGCAACGGTAACGATTTCATCAACACGCAGTGTCACCAACACAAGACACCCAAGTTTTATAGATATATATTAGCGTTGAATTCAGATATCATTTATATTTTTCATTTTTCATTTTCTTTAAGATAGGATTAATATTTCATATTTAAGTGTTTTATATTTTATATTTTCTAAATAATAAAGTGTTTATGTTTGTTAGTTTTTATTTTTTCTATACATTAATTTTTCTGAGGAGGAGCCAGACTTGGTAATACTGTCTGAAGTTGCTACAGGGCTGAGTAAGCCTTCACATTCCTCTACACCACAATGCTCCCATCCACCTTTATCCGCATCCATGATCCTGACCCTTTCCTACACAAGAAATACACTCCAAGCCTCTCCTCATCCATACCCCCTAACCCCTGCTACTGCTGCTACCTGTCGATATTTTATACCATTTGAATGTTCAACCCCTGCTACTGCTCTCACTCTACAGACAAATGTGTGAGGACAAAAATCAGGAACCGAAGAACTGGACCACAATAAAAGAAAGAAAATGTAAGTATGGAACACAAATGCAGATGGAATAAGAAATATTAGTGAAGAATATAAAGAACAAATTGGGTAGAGAGATGGCATAAGAACGGCGAGAGAAGCCAACCTTAAGAATGAGAACAAAGAGAACTGGAAGGAAAGACAGTAAATGAGATGACTGAGTAAGTAGATGAAAAGTGCCAGAAGATAGAGAAAGCTTTCATACCAAGAAGCAAAAAATATACATTGGCAAAAACAGAGCGAGACAAAGTTTCACCCAGAGGTGCAGAAATGCAAAAAGCTAAATTAGCCAAAACATGAAAAAAATATAAAGGTCTAAAACGCAGGAAAATAAAGAAATAAACAGAAGTGCCAAAAAGCAAATATGCATGGGTAAGAAGAGAGGCTCAACGACAATTTGAGAATGAAATAGAATGTGATGAGTTGGGTTTGACAAGGGTCGGTACTAGGACTGGAACTATTTCTAGTAAACCGCGAACGACATGACGGAAGGGATAAAATCAAAGACATATATTTTCAAGGATGAAGTGAAACTAATGAGACTACAGTCAGGTAATGGCCAGGAAAGACTTCAAATGGACCAAGACAGCCTGCAGATCTGGATAAAATGTGGCTGCAAGACTACAATCTCAGCAAGAACAAAGCTATGAAGGTTGAGGAAGAGCAAAGAAGACAACAGCCAGCTTGTCAGGGTAGGTTGATTTGTTTGGTTTGAATCAATGTAGTTGTCTGCTAACAATGCCACTAGTGACTTTGATCTTGCCAAGTTTATTCTCATCCTGACCACTATAATTACTGATTCCTGGAATTGGTTGTCCAGACACCCAGGAACCATTAGCGAGTTACTGCCCGCACTACCATCTAGCGGACTGAGGCTAAACTTCAGTTCCTCGGGTCTGATTTGCTTTAATTTCTACTCCTGGTAGTATCAATAATCTTACCTGTTGTGGGATGAAGTGAGGAGGCTGTAGGTGGGGAGGTAGCAACGGCTACCAGCAGTGAGCTGCAGTCCAGCACCTGCTACAAGTATCAATAATCTTACCTGTTGTGGGATGAAGTGAGGAGGCTGTAGGTGGGGAGGTAGCAACGGCTACCAGCAGTGAGGTGCAGTCCAGCACCTGCTACAAGTGGAGAGTGGTATCCAGTAATGGGAGGAGAATCAGAATAAGGAAAGTTAAGAGTGAAGATCTGAAGGTAGGAAATCGCTTCAGGATGAATGTACTTCAGTAGCCAGTAAAGGTAAGGGTACTAATGCCCCTGCTAACAGAGGTAAGCGCATTCTTGTGGTTGGTGACTCTCAGGTAAGATATATTGACCGTGCTTTTTGTAATAGGAATAAGAAGATGAGAGATAGTGTGTGCTTCCCTGGAGCTGGTGTTGGGGACAGAGTTAACAGGCTGGATAATATCATGTCAGGTAATGGGAACAAGCCCATTATCTGTCTCAGTGCTGGTGGAAATGATACTGGGAAGGGTAGGAGAGAAGAGCTGCTAGATAAGTACAGGCCAGCTATAGATTTCATTAAGTCTAAGGGAGGGGTCCAAATCATATGTAGCATATTGCCTAGAAGGGGAGTAGGAAATGAATGGTTGTCTAGGGCAATTGGTGTAAATTGCTGGCTAGACAGATACTGCAAGGAACTTGCAATCCCATTCATTGACAACTGGAACAACTTTTATGGCAAACATGATATGTATGCAAGGGATGGGGTACATCTCTCTGGGGCAGGGGTGGTAGCACTTGCAAACTTAATTGAGAAGGCCATTGGTGAAATGCCTATGATTTTAAACTGATGAAAGATAGAGGTATGGGTGTGTGTGGGAAACAAGCAGGTTGCAATACTAGGGTTGGAAACAGTAAATGTATAAAAGGCATTCAGCATGAAGTTATAAAGGCAATAGATCAGGTCAGCAAACAAAGGGGGACAGCAGAGGGCAGCAAGGGACTAGCTCCCTTAAGGTTTACTATACTAATAGCAGGAGTGTAAGAAATAAGATAGATGAGCTAAGATTAATTGCAAGTGCAGGAAACATAGATATTATTGCTATAACAGAAACCTGGCTCAATCTGAAAGATAGAGAGATGCCCTCTAAATGTCACATACAAGGCTATAAATTATTCCACACTGACAGGGTCAACAGGAAGGGTGGTGGAGTAGCGATGTATGTCAGAGACAATTTAAATTGTTGTGTTACACAAGATATAAAATTAGAAGCGTCGGCCACTGAATCTGTTTGGTTACAGCTTCTCGAGGGCCGAGAAAAACTAATTTTGGGTGTGATTTACAGGGCCCCAAATCTTGATAGGGAGTGCAGTAAACTTCTATGGGACGAAATTAGTAAGGTATCTACATACGAAAACATTGTGCTAATGGGAGATTTCAACTATAGACAGATTGACTGGAGCAATTTGACAGGAAATTTAGAGTCAGGTGACTTTCTTGATACGAACCAGGATTGTTTTTTAAAACAGTTTGTGACAGAGCCAACTAGGGGAAATAACCTCCTTGACTTGGTTCTTGCCAGTAGGGAAACACTAATTAATAATCTTGAGGTTAATGATGAGCTTGGGGAAAGTGATCACAAATCACTCAGTTTTAAAATATCATGGAATTCCCCTAATAATGGCAATCAAGTCTCCGTCCCTGACTTTCGCTTTGATGATTTCATAGGACTGAAAAATTACTTAGGTGGGCTGAACTGGAATGACCTGACTAAGGGTCAGGTAGGTGGTGATGGTTGCCGATATGACGCTTTCCAGGGCATAGTTCTAGCTGCTCAGTCAAATTATCTTCCAAATAGGGAAATCAGATCAAACAAAAATTATCCTAAATGGATGAACAATAGATTAAAATATCTGATTGGTCAAAAGAGGCATATATTGGCAAATCAAAAGAGGAGAGGGGCAATTAAGAAATCAATATATTCAGTTAAAGAGATAAATAAAAAAGGGAATTAGAAAAGCAAAAAGAGATTATGAGGTTAAAGTTGCAGGAGAATCGAAGACTAACCCAAAAGGATTCTTTCAGGTATACAGAAGTAAGATCAGGGACAAGATAGGCCCACTCAAAAGTTCCTCGGGTCAGCTCACTGACAGTGATAAGGAAATATGTAGAATTTTTAACACATGCTTCCTCTCAGTTTTTACACAGGAGGATACCAGCGACACTCCAGAAATGATAAATTATGTAGAACAGGACGATAATAAACTGTGCACGATTAGGGTCACAAGTGACATGGTCCTTAGGCAAATAGATAAATTAAAACCTAACAAATCCACAGCCCTGATGAACTGTATGCAAGGGTTCTAAAGGAATGTAAAGAGGAGCTTAGCAAACCTTTGGCTAATCTTTTCAACATATCACTACAAACTGGCATGGTGCCAGATAAGTGGAAAATAGCAAATGTGATACCTATTTTCAAAGCAGGTGACAGGTCCTTAGCTTTGAACTATAGACCAATAAGCCTAACCTCTATAGTGGGAAAATTTATGGAGTCAATAATTGCCGAGGCAGTTTGTAGCCACCTTGAAAAGCATAAATTAATCAACGAATCTCAGCATGGTTTTACAAAGGGGCGTTCCTGCCTTACGAATTTATTAACTTTTTTCACTAAGGTATTTGAGGAGGTACATCATGGTAATGAATATGATATTGTGTATATGGACTTCAGTAAGGCTTTTGACAGGGCCCCACATCAGAGACTATTGAGGAAAATTAAGGCACATGGAATAGGAGAAATTTTTTCCTGGATAGAGGCATGGTTGACAAATAGGCAGCAGAGAGTTTGCATAAATGGGGAGAAATCAGAGTGGGGAAGCGTCACGAGCGGTGTTCCACAGGGGTCAGTGTTGGGCCCCCTGCTGTTCACAATCTACATAAACGACATAGATGAGGGCATAAAGAGCGACATCAGCAAGTTTGCCGATGACACCAAAATAGGCCGTCGAATTCATTCTGACGAGGACATTTGAGTACTCCAGGAAGATTTGAATAGACTGATGCAGTGGTCGGAGAAGTGGCAGATGCAGTTTAATATAGACAAATGCAAAGTTCTAAATGTTGGACAGGACAATAATCATGCCACATATAAACTAAATAATGTAGATCTTAATATTACGAATTGCGAAAAAGATTTAGGAGTTCTGGTTAGCAGTAATCTGAAACCAAGACAACAGTGCATAAGTGCTCGCAATAAAGCTAATAGAATCCTTGGCTTCATATCAAGAAGCATAAATAATAGGAGTCCTCAGGTTGTTCTTCAACTCTATACATGCTTGGTTAGGCCTCATTTAGATTATGCTGCACAGTTTTGGTCACCGTATTACAGAATGGATATAAATGATCTGGAAAATGTACAAAGGAGGATGACGAAGTTGATCCCATGTATCAGAAACCTTCCCTATGAGGATAGACTAAGGGCCCTGAATCTGCACTCTCTAGAAAGACGTAGAATTAGGGGGGATATGACTGAGGTGTATAAATGGAAGACAGGAATAAATAAAGGGGATGTAAATAGTGTGCTGAAAATATCTAGCCTAGACAGGACTCGCAGCAATGGTTTAAGTTGGAAAAATTCAGATTCAGGAAGGATATAGGAAAGTACTGGTTTGGTAATAGAGTTGTGGATGAGTGGAACAAACTCCCAAGTATAGTGATAGAGGCCAGAACGTTGTGTAGCTTTAAAAATAGGTTGGATAAATACATGAGTGGATGTGGGTGGGTGTGAGTTGGTCCTGATAGCTTGTGCTACCAGGTCGGTTGCTGTGTTCCTCCCTTAAGTCAATGTGACCTGACCTGACTGGGTTGGGTGCATTGGCTTAAGCCGGTAGGAGACTTGGACCTGCCTCGCATGGGCCAGTAGCCTGCTGCAGTGTTCCTTCGTTATGTTCTTAATGTTCACTCTTCTCATCAGGTAAGGTGATCTACCAGGAGTATTTCTGTTCATTGTTATTGATTTACCTGGTTATCAGTAAAATACACAAATAACAGGCACATAGGAGAGAGGAGCATACGACGACGTTTCAGTCCGACTTGGACCATTTACAAAGTCATTGAAGTAGAATACCACGTTTGTCTTTCTTCAAACTACACTTTCATAACCCTTATGTAAACCAGTGTTGTTGCTTTTATTTATCAGCTCTGCTACCGGTCTGGTCAACCAGGGTAGAGGCTAGTTAACTGAGCAAGATCATTGTCTACAGGACGTAGTGGGACATTACGACTCCTCACCTCTGAAACCTGAAGTGTGGTATTACGACCAAGTAGTCACAGGAATTCCAGAACACAGGACGAACACAGCCACCCAGGATAAACCAACACCATTTCTCCTAAAACATCATCAGAAGACCATCCTGGACATAAGATAATCCTGTCCCACCATCCTACTGGAACCACAGAGGCCAATTTTTATTTATTTTAATTAAAATCCTTACAAAATTATCATTATTTTCCAAGTCATTCATCATTTATTTTTCATACATCTGCTCAGGTGGCAGGCGCTCCCATGATAATATATAAATATATATATATATATATATATATATATATATATAATATATTATATATACATTATATATATATATATATATATATATATATATATATATATATATATATATATATATATATATATATATTTATATATATGTCGTGCCGAATAGGCAGAACTCGTGATCTTGGCTTAAATGCACAACGCTCATCTTGCCATATAGGAGAAGCGAAAATTTGTGTCTGCAATAATTTCGTCAAAATCATTCTAAACCTAACGAAAAAAAATATATTTCATTGTGTTTGTTTAGTATTAAAATTATTGTAAACAAATCTAAAACATATTTAGTTGGGTTAGGCTAAAATAAAATTGCGCTTGTATAATAAGGTTAGGTAAGTTTTCTAAGATTCTTTGGTGTAAAATAAAAAATATTTACATTAATATTAATGAAAAAAATATATCTTTAAACGTATAAGAGAAATTTTTATAAAGGACTTAATTTTAAATGAGTTCTTGCTAATTGACCAGTTTTACATATTCGGCACGACACATATATATATATATATATATATAATATATATATTATATATATATATATATATATATATATATATATATTATATACATGTGTATATATTCAACAAATCGCCGTATCCCACCGAGGCAGGGTGGCCCAAAAAGAAAAACAAGTTTCTCTTTTAAATTTAGTAATTTATACAGGGGTTACTAGCCCCTTGCTCCTGGTATTTTAGTCACCTCTTACGACACGCATGACTTAAGGAAGAATAATTCTGCTCCACTTCCCCATGGAGATAAGAGGAAATAAACAAGAATAAAAACTAGAAAGAAAATAGCAGAAAACCCAGAGGGGGTGTATAATATGCTTGTACATATATGTGTACTGTGACCTAAGTGTAAGTGAAGTAGCAATACGTACCTGAAACCTTGCATGTTTATGAGACAGAAAAAAGACACCAGCAATCCTACCATCATGTAAAACAATTACAGGTTTCCGTTTTACACTCACTTGGTAGTACCTCCCTGGGCGTTGCTGTCTACCAACCTACTACCTATGTATATATATACACACACACACACACACACATATGTATATATATTTGTAACCACGAACGAGTGGTGTTGGGATCAATAACAACACTGCGCTAGCCAAGGATTCGAACCCATGTTTGTACTTCATGGGTTCGAATCCTTGGCTAGCGCAGTGTTATGATCAATACCACTCGTTCGTGGTTACAATAATATATAAATGCTGCTCATGAGGCCTTTGTTTTAAACCCAAAAAAGAAAAGAGAATGAAATTACTTAGAAGCTCCCACACCTCCGTATGCCCTCGGACGGCGGCATAACAGCTAGCTGTGTGCTGGATGCACCATTTTTTTAGGGTTGGGTGGTCCTGTGGTTTAAAGCGTCATGTGGTTCTCGCTTATCATGAGGCAGGCCAGTACATCATGGGTTTCGAATCATTGGCAAACGCAGTGTTGTTATTGATATAAAATATATATATATATATATATATATATATATATAAAATAATATATATAAATATATATATAATATGTCGCCCAATATGTAAAACGGTCAATTAGCAAGAACTCATTTAAAATTAAGTCCTTTATAAAAATTTCTCTTATGCGTTTAAAGATATATTTTTTTCTTAATGTTGATGTAAAAGTTTATAATTTTGCACCAAAAAGGGAAAATTTGAAAACTTACCTAAAACCCTTTTTATAACCCAAACGCAATTTATTTTAGCCTAACCCAACTAAAATATTTTAGATTTGGTTACAAATTTAATACTAAAAAAAACACAGTGAAATAATTTTTTCGTTAGGTTCAGAATGATTTTGGGCAAATTTTTGCATACACAAATTTCACTTGTCCATATGGGAAATGAGCGTTGCTATTTAAGCCCAAAATGGCAAGTTTCTGCCTATTCGGACGACATTATATATATATATATATATATATAATATATATATATATATATATATTTATATTATATATAATATATATATATTATATATATATTATATATATATAATAAAATATATAATTATATATATATATCGTACTGAATAGATAAAGCTGGTCAATTAGCAAGAACGCGTTTAAAAGTAAGTCCTTTCTAAAAAAAAAAATATTATACATTTAAAGATATATTTTTTAATTTATGTTAATGTGCAAAATAATTTTGTACCAAAATAACCTTAGGAAACTTGCATAATCTTACAACAAGCGTAATTTAGTCTAATCCAACTAAATATATATTAGATAAGTTTACAATAATTTAATTAACAAACACCATTTTATTCGTTAGCTTCAGAATGATTTTTGTGAAATTATTGCATACACAAATTTTCTTTGCCTTATACGGCAAGAAGCAGCGCTGCAAGACCCTTGTCGGTTTAGCGCTTTATTTGATTATAATAATATACGGCAAGAACAGCGTTGCTATTTAAGCCAAAATCGCAAGTTTTGCCTATTCGGCACTGACGTTTGAAGCCGATTTGAAGAAACATTCTTGAGTTATTTCAGATAAGACTGAAATACGGCTCAATTTTAATTATGTTAAAAATTAGCAAAGTTGTATTAACAAACGAAAGAATTTAATTGAAACTTTTCATTTGGTTCGACGCATCGCGTCCAAAATTTACATCAACTTCAGAAAGAAACATTCTCAAGTTAACACTGCCAAAAAATACCAGACTTTTTTTTTCCTAAAAATTATTGTCAAGTTGAAAAGTTCATTTGAACACAAATCCAAACCTTCCTCTCATAGCATACTTCAACATTGATAATTTCAAGCCGATTGGAAGATGCATTCTGAAATTATACTTTCTTTGATAACAATCGAAAATTGACACCTACACAACAACAGTCCGACTCTTTGAACCATTGACCTGAATACTTCCATCCCTCCCCACATGCGCTGTAAATCCTACGTGTTTAGCGCTCCCCCTCATTATAATAACGTTCATTTATATGAACTTCATCGGAAATAAATATATTTCACTCTTTGTCAACAAATGCAAAATATATATAAATATAATGATCCTACATGATGGGTTATCCTGATTATTATTATTATTATTATTATTATTATTTTATTAATCATGCTTTTGTTGCATTGTTATTGCCGCCGCCTGTTAACTGCTGCTGTTGCTATCATAGGAGTCGTACAAAGACAAACTTAAAATATTTCGATTTTTCCTATGAATATTGCGTGGAAATATTTACCAACGGGGAAAAAGGCCCATTTTTTTTCAAAAACG
>NW_026469781.1:0-5000 GCF_026875155.1 Cherax quadricarinatus
AGCAGAGGTTTACTGCCAGGGGGGAATCATGGGCCTGTGTTCCGGTGCAAAATAATAAAAAGAATTTTTCTTTGTCAGAGGAAAAAAAAGTCTCCCTGAAACATTGTGAACTGGGTTTAGTTTTAACTACAGGGCCCTAGTATATTTGATGATAAAGGTAAAGTGTCATTTGAAAACAGGTGAATTTGTAAATGAAGTGATAAGCCTATAGAGGCAGGTGCCAGAAGTCGCCAGAATCTTCCCACAGGTCAGCTGTTTTAATAATCTTTCTGGCTTGCTAGTGTACTCGCATATAATCTAGTGATACCAGTGAATAGCAGAATACGTGTTGTAGTAGCAACTAAACCAGTTTTTATAATGGTACTTAGTGGAGTGGAGTGACTTTCATTAGTTTCTTTTTCTTGAAATACCAGACGTAAACTTTTGAATTTCATATAACCTGTAGTTACCAGCGGTCGCAATATACAAAAACGGGGAAGCAATTATTACTACAGAAAAAGTGTCCTTCTCCAAAATTTCCACCAGTCAACTATAGTGATAATATAGCATTATTGTGGGGGGAGAACGAAAAAAAAACTAGAAAAGCTAGATACAGCGATTGATAAACAAGGGTTGAGGCTCGACCGTTCGTCATTGTAGGAGCTGCCAGAAATCACCGGTTTCTTCAACACGCAAGTTATATTTTTGTATAAATCAAATCACATATTACTGGGGTAGATAATTTCCAGTAGATCCTTCATGTGTTAGCCCAAATCACCGACCAGCTTGTTTTAAATAAGTGACCCACTGACAATCAAAATCGACTGGTCCGAACCCTCGACTGGTTCGAACCCTTGACTGGCCCGAACCCTTGCTGGTCCGAACCTTGACTTGTTTCAAAGGGATTCTTTGGGGACAATAAAGCAGACTGTAAACGGAGGGGGTTGTAGGCGCCCTTATCAAACACAAACAATAATATAAATCAGGAACGTACACGGTAAGCTGTCCAATATAAAAAGTACAGTTAGAAATAAAATACAAATACCTAGAGCTTTATTTAAGGAGGTTATTAATAAATATTCAAGAGGTTTGCTAGTAGAAAAACAGTAAATCAACCATTCATATCATTATGAAGCTCTGTGTAGTCTGCGGTCAATCAAACAAACGGGCTTCCACATGGATAAATTGTCATTTTTTTGGAAATTGGTGTCACGCCCCTTGTGCAGATATCCAAAACTATCTACAAGCAGTAAATTAAAAACAGGAATGTTTTTTGGGGATGCCCAAATGAGATAAATCTGTGGACTAAAAATCACAAGGTATTAAAAGAGGATAAAAATTTAAGCTGCCTTCATAGGGAAAACCTGGAAGCTTTCTACAACAGATGGGAACATAAAAAGTCTGGGCTGAATGGTACTGCCCTTGATACTGGCCATGTAGTCAGGGAAAATGGAGGTGATGTCCCGGTAGTCAGTAAATGTGGGGCTGATAGTGCTGTCCTGGGAGACAGTAATGGTGAAGCTGGAGGTGCTGTCCTGGGAGACAGTAAAGGTGAAGCTGGAGGTGCTGTCCTGGGAGACAGTAATGGTGAAGCTGGAGATTTTTGTCCAGGTAGTCGGGAATTAACGCAGGAAAAGGAATACATATAAATGACCTCATAGGGGACGGAGCCGTAGTGGGGAAACAAGTGTAGTCAAAGATAAGATAAAACCAATATTGCAAACTAGAAATACCACAGAAATAGCAAACAAGAGGACTCCACTAGCAATAGTGAGGATATTTACCAAAAACAACTGGTGGGAGCTCCATTGTTGGGCTAGGGGGGATAGGAATAAGACAGGGAAACATGCACCAACAGGGAATACAGTCACAGAAACCCAAAGGCAAACGGAAAACCAAGCCTGTGCACATACTATGCACTTGGTATCTGCTGGCATGGGAAATATGGAAAAACTGACGGGACGTGCAACTATGACCCCACCCTAGAAAATGCCATGCCCATATGACAACGGGAAAAATGCGATTTTCCTTCCTGTAAGCTTTTTCACCCTGAGCGTGTACCTCTTCAGTACAGGAAAGACTGTGCTATAACTTAAGGGCCAGGCACACCATCTAAAGGGGACAAAAAGATACAAAACATCCAGGCCATGGGAAAACCTTGGTTGCCACAGCCACTCAAGAGGGAGAGGTTTTTTTAGTCCCTGGAAGGAAGAAAAAAACGGGCAGGAAAATGGCAGAAATCGTACACCAAATTCAGTCATTCCTGGAGTGGAACCACAGTCGATGGCCTCCACCCCAAAACGAACAGATACAGATACTATGCCGGAAAAAAATCCCCCCCAGTACCAACAATACCACCAGTCGGATGACATTCTTCTTCGGAAATATACAGGGTCTAAAGCCAGCAACAAACAACAAAATACCTTTCACCGTGGACTGCTTGCAGAGGCAAAGGAAATGTTCGCGGCTTTCACTGAGACCCACATAAAGGATCACTTGGACAAGAAATATTGGACCCCAAAGGTTACAACCTATACAGATGTGACAGAGTGAACAGGCAAAAGGGGGGGGGGGGTTGGCCTGTACATTGCAGAGTCACTTGTTTGCACAGAACTGCTTAATGCCTCAAATGATGTAGTGGAAGTTTTAGCAGTAAAGGTCGAGAACGAAAACCTAGTCATTGGATAGTCTACAAGCTCCGGATGCAACATCCCAGCAATTCCAGGAACAGCTGTTAAAAATTGACCCACTGTCTGGAAAATCTTCCAGCTCCTGCACCCAACATTTTGCTCCTGGGGGGATTTCAACTTAAGGCACCTAAAATGGAGGAATATAGCAAAAAATATTGTTTTCAGAAATAACACCCGGAGGCAGCTTTTGATGAAAACTCACACTAACACGAGCTTTTAAATCTCTGCACAAAATTCAATTTTTAAAACCCGCAAATAATAAAGCCTACTAGACTGGAGAATACACTAGACCACATCTTCACTAACAATGATGACCTGATAAGAAATGTCCCCCATATCAAAAAAAATATACTCAGATCACAACATAATTGAGGTTTCAGACATGTATGCGTGGAGCCCCAGACCGACATAATGAGACTAGTCATGAGGGAGCATTCCACCAAATTCAACTTCAATAACAAAAACATAAAGTGGGACCGAGTAAACCAAGTCCTAACCGATATAAGCTGGGAAGATATACTAAGCAACACAGACCCAACTTATGCCTAGAACGATTAACTTGGGGGGCACTCGATGTATGCACAAGGCTTATTCCTCTAAGAAAAAGGAGGAGTAGATGTAAAATAGAAAGACAGGCGCTCCCCTTTTCAGGCGACGGAAAAGAATAACAAAAGGGGGCTAAAAGAAAGGGGATATATCGAAATTTCGTAGGGGGACACTGGTCAGAGAAATTGCAAGCATCGAAAGTAAGCTAAAGGAATCCTATAAAGGGGTCAGGAATCGCGGGAAGAACTAAAAGCCATAAATGAAATCGAAAGAAACCCAAAGTATTTTTTCTCCATGCCAAATCAAAGTCGAGAACAACGTCCAGCATTGGGCCCCTACTTAAACAAGATGGGTCCTACACAGATGACAGCAAGGAAATGAGTGAGCTACTCAAGTCCCAATATGAAATCAGTTTTTAGCAAGCCGCTAACCCAGACTGGAGTCGAAGATCAAAATGAATTTTTTATGAGAGAGCCACAAAATTTGATTAACACAAGCCTATCCGATGTTATCCTGACGCCAAATGACTTCGAACAGGCGATAAATGACATGCCCATGCACTCTGCCCCAGGGCCAGGACTCATGGAACTCCGTGTTCATCAAGAACTGCAAGAAGCCCCTATCACGAGCCTTTTCCATTCTATGGAGAGGGAGCATGGACACGGGGTCGTCCCACAGTTACAAAACCAACAGACATAGCCCCACTCCACAAAGGGGGCAGTAAAACAACAGCAAAAAAACTACAGACCAATAGCACTAACATCCCATATCGTAAAAATCTTTGAAAGGGTCCTAAGAAGCAAGATAAACCCACCCATCAAAGAAACCCAAATCAGTTACACAACCCAGGGCAACAGGGGTTTAGAACAGGTCGCTCCTGTCTGTCTCAACTATTGGATCACTAGACAAGGTCCTAAATGCACTAAAACAAAAAGAATGCAGATGTAATATAACAGACTTTGCAAAAGCCTTCGACAAGGGTGTGACCATGGCGTAATAGCGCACAAAATGCGTGCTAAAGGAATAACAGGAAAAAGTCGGTCGATGGATCTATAATTTCCTCACTAACAGAACACAGAGAGTAGTCGTCACAGAGTAATGTCCGAGGCAGCTACGGTGAAAAGCTCTGTTCCACAAGGCACCCGTACTCGCTCCATCTTGTTCCTCATCCTCATATCCGACATAGACAAGGATGTCAGCCACTGCACCGTGTCTTCCTTTGCAGATGACACCCGAATCTGCATGACAGTGTCTTCCATTGCAGACACTGCAAGGCTCCAGGCGGACATCAACCAAATCTTTCAGTGGGCTGCAGAAAACAAAAGAATTCAACGTTTGAAAAATTTCAATTACTCAATAGGTAAACACGAGGAAATTAAATCTCATCAGAGTACAAAACAAATTCTGGCCACAAAATGAGCGAAACCAACGTCAAGACTGGGAGTGATCAGTCGGAGGATCTCACCTTCAAGGCCATAACATGTATCATCGCATTCTGCAGAAAAATGACAGATGGATAATGAAACCTTCAAAATTAGGGAGGCCAAGCCCAAATGACACTCTTCAGGTCACTGTTCAATCTGGGCTGGAATATTGCTGCACACAAACAGCACCTTAAAGGCAGGGAAATTGCGGGACCTAGAAAATGTACAGAGAATTCAAACAGCGGCCCAAACAGATTAAAAAACATCCCAAATTTAAAACAGCGGGGATTTCCCAAAAGTTATTCCCGGCGCAGGCGGGAAAAGATACATGATTTACACCTGGAAAATCCTAGAGGGACTA
>NW_026469782.1:0-12008 GCF_026875155.1 Cherax quadricarinatus
TCTGTGAAACCAAGGACGTTTATTTCACATTGTGTACGAGTCAAGTGAGTCTGACTACGTCGACGCTCTAGCCCTTTCTCACTTTTTCTCTTTTGTTTACTTTTAAGGGTCTGGAAGCTATCTTCATTTCCATCACCTGCAGAAATAGATTCCTCTATGACAGTTGCCATGTTTGCCAGTGATGATATCTGGTGTAAGACTCACAACACAAGAATTCCTCGCTTATCTTTCCCTTATAGCTTATGCAAGAGCAAATATTCACTACAAAGTCAGAAGTCCAAAATAGATCACAAGACACAAGTGCTCAAGTTCAATGAACACCTCCAACCATACTCAACCCAGACCACCACCACTCAATACGACACACACCCCACCAAAAACACACTCAGAGACCTCTTGTATGTGTGGTAATAATATGGTACATATAATGATATAATATATGGTACAGGAGGCCTGGTCACAGACCGGGCCTCGGGGGCGCCGACCCCCGGAACTCTCTCCAGGTAAACTCCAGGTAAACAGGCGAGGTCTTACACCTTATCACAAATTACAAAGATCAAAAAGAGAGAGAGAAGAGAGAGAGAGAGAGAGAGAGAGAGAGAGAGAGAGAGAGAGAGAGAGAGAGAGAAAGTAGGTAATATTGAGCATAAAATTAGAATTCTGACATACATCACATTAAACATGAGGTTCAAATTCAATGATAACTTCCACTTGAGTTAGTTCAGGCTATACAGATGTTACAGAGTGAACAGGCAAAAGGGGGTGGGGGTTGGCCTGTACATTGCAGATTCACTTGTTTGCACAGAACTGCTTAATGCCTCAAATGATGTACTGGAAGTTTTAGCAGTAAAGGTCGAGAACCAAAACTAGTCATTGTGGAGTCTACAAGCCTCTGTATGCAACATCTCAGCAATTCCTGGAACAGCTGTTAAAAATTAAGCACTGTCTGTAAAATCTTCCAGCTCCTGCACCCATCATCTTGCTCCTGGGGGAAAATGTTCATACTTAAGGCACCAGGAGGCAGCTCTGATGAAAACTCACACTCACACGAGCTTTTAAATCTCTGCACAAAATTAAATTTAAACCAGCAAATAATAGAGCCTACTAGACAGGAAAATACACTAGACCTCATCTTCACTAACAATGATTATCTGACAAGAAATGTCACCATATCAAAAACAATATACTCAGATCACAACATAATTGAGGTTCAGACATGTATGCGTGGAGCCCCAGACCGACATAATGAGATTAGTCACGAGAGAAACATTCACCAAATTCAACTTCAATAACAAAAACATAAAGTGGGACCAAGTAAACCAAGTCCTAACCGATATAAGCTGGGAAGATATACTAAGCAACACAGACCCAAACTTATGCTAGAACAGATTAACTCGGTGGCACTCGATGCATGCACAAGGCTTATTCCTCTAAGAAAAAGGAGGAGTAGATGTAAAATAGAAAGAGACAGGCGCTCCTTTACAGGCGATGGAAAACAATAACAGAGCTGCTAAAAGAGGTCAATATATCTGAAATGCGTTAGGGGAACACTGGTCAGAGAAATAGCAAGCATCGAACTTAAGCTAAAGGAATCTTATAGGAGTCAGAATCATGGGAAAAACTAAAAGCCATAAATGAAATTGAAAGAAACCCAAAGTATTTCTTCTCCTATGCCAAATCAAAGTCGAGAACAACGTCCAATATTGGGCCCCTACTTAAACAAGATGGGTCCTACACAGATGACAGCAAGGAAATGAGTGAGCTACTCAAGTCCCAATATGACTCAGTTTTTAGCAAGCCGCTAACCAGACAGAGAGTCGAAGATCAAAATGAATTTTTTATGAGAGAGCCACAAAATTTGGTTAACACAAGCCTATCCGACGTTATCCTGACGCCAAATTACTTCGAATAGGCGATAAATGACATGCCCATGCACTCTGCCCCAGGGCCAGACTCATGGAACTCCGTGTTCATCAAGAACTGCAAGAAGCCCTTTCACGAGCCTTTTCCATCCTATGGAGAGGGAGCATGGACACGGGGTCGTCCCACAGTTACTAAAAACAACAGACATAGCCTCACTCCACAAAAGGGGGCAGTAAAGCAACAGCAAAGAAACTACAGACCGATAGCACTAACATCCCATATCATAAAAATCTTTGAAAGGGTCCTAAGAAGCAAGATCACCACCCATCTAGAAACCCATCAGTTACACAACCCAGGGCAACATGGGTTTAGATCAGGTCACTCCTGTCTGTCTCAACTATTGGATCACTACGACAAGGTCCTAGATGCACTAGAAGACAAAAAGAATGCAGATGTAATATATACAGACTTTGCAAAAGCCTTCGACAAGTGTGACCATGGCGTAATAGCGCACAAAATGCGTGCTAAAGGAATAACAGGAAAAGTCGGTCAATGGATCTATAAATTCCTCACTAACAGAACACAGAGAGTAGTCGTCAACAGAGTAAAGTCCGAGGCAGCTACGGTGAAAAGCTCTGTTCCACAAGGCACAGTACTCGCTCCCATCATGTTCCTCATCCTCATATCCGACATAGACAAGGATGTCAGCCACAGCACCGTGTCTTGCTTTGCAGATGACACCCAAATCTGCATAACAGTGTCTTCCATTGCAGACACTGCAAGACTCGAGGCGGACATCAACCAAATCTTTCAGTGGGCTGCAGAAAACAATATGAAGTTCAACGATGAGAAATTTCAATTACTCAGATATGGTAAAACACGAGGAAATTAAATCTCATCAGAGTACAAAGCAAACTCTGGCCAAAAAATAGAGCGACACACCAACATCAAAGACCTGGGAGTGATCATGTCGGAGGATCTCACCTTCAAGGACCATAACATTGTATCAATCGCATCTGCTAGAAAAATGACAGGATGGATAATGAGAACCTCAAAACTAGGGAAGCAAAGCCCATGATGACACTCTTCAGGTCACTTGCTCTATCTAGGCTGGAATATTGCTGCACACTAACAGCACCTTTCAAGGCAGGTGAAATTGCCGACCTAGAAAATGTACAGAGAACCTTCACGGCATGCATAACAGAGATAAAACACCTCAATTACTGGGAGCGCTTGAGGTTCCTAAACCTGTATTCCCTGGAATGCAGGCGGGAGAGATACATGATTATATACACCTGGAAAATCCTAGAGGGACTAGTACCGAACTTTCACTCGAAAAATCACTCACTACGAAAGCAAAAGACTTGGCAGACGATGCAACATCTCCCCAATGAAAAGCAGGGGTGTGACTAGCACGTTACAGACCATACAATAAGTGTCAGGGGCCCGAGACTGTTCAACTGCCTCCCAGCATACATAAGGGGGATTACCAATAGACCCTGGCAGCCTTCAAGCTGGCACTGGACAAGCACCTAAAGTCAGTTCTGACCAGCCGGGCTATGGCTCATACATTGGTTTTCATGCAGCCAGCAGCAAGAGCCTGGTTGATCAGGCTCTGATCCACCCGGAGGCCTGGTCACAGACCGGGCCACGGGGCGTTGACCCCGGAACTCCCTCCAGGTAAATTCCAGGTAACTGAATGAGATGTGAATCACAGTGAGACCCCCAGAGGAAATGATGGGCATTAAAATCGCCAAGTAACAGAATCGGTGACGGTAATGATGAAACAAGAAAGGCAATATCCAAAATAGATAATGCCCGAGAAGGAGAGAGATATAAGAACAGAGTGTATACCACCTATGCAAGTGGATACGGGCTGCTGTGTAATGCAGCAAAGTACGAACAAATAGCTGATGGTACGTAATATCAGTGTGTAGAAGAAGGGCACTTTCATTAAAGGTTCCCTCAGAAAAGGATCTGAAGAATACAATAAATTATAGCCTAAGATGGGAGAGATAACAGCAGAGTGTAATTTTGGTTCTTGTAGGCAAACACCAAGAGGGGAAAACTGGGAGAGTAACATCTGAAGCTCACCCCATTTACCCCTGAGGCCACGTATTTTTCCACTGTAAATAGGCCATGATTGGCAATGATAAAGATACCTGAAATCTGCAGGTAAGGGTTCCTACGGACTAGAGGGGTTAGAAAAGTCCACATGTGGAGGCAGCAGAAGACGTTCAAGCAGCGAAGGAACGGTGCACTCTGAAGAAAGGAGTTGCGTAGATGGAGGAGAGGAGAGAGAAGGAACAGAGGGGATCAGTGTTCATTGATGGCTTGGTGTCTGCAATATATTTAGAGATTGCTTCAAGTTTATCAGAATTCACAGACTTCATATAGGAAATAATATTGGAGATGGTAGGGAGAGGATGAGTAAAGATTGGAACTGTAATGGACTGTACCAAGGTGGGGGGGGGGCGAAAGGGTGGGGGGAACTGGAGGAGAAGCTTGGAAAGGACAGAAGAGGCAGAAACCTGGGAGGTGGCAGAAGAGGAAAAAACCCTTGGGAGGGAGCATGGGAGGTAGGTACAGTACGAGGAGGAGGGTGAACCCCCCACACTTGTAACTGAGCGAGTGAGAGGGGAAGAACCCGGTACAGAGACAGGGAAGGTAAAATGAGGAGGTGGAAGAAGGGAAGGAGGGGTTAGAGGACCTTTCTTTGACTTCTGAGAAGTAGAGGGATGATTGGGAGGAGGTGTCGTACGAGATCTCGTCGATACTGAGGCTTGTGAGGGAGAACACAAAGAAGCGTGGAAAAGACTGAGGCAATGAAGTAGGGACGTCTGAGCCTAGGACAGCAACAGAATTAGATACAGGAGTGTCTATGGGAGAGGTAACCACAGAGGAAGCTGCAGAAGATGGGACCCAGAAGGAGGTGGGGGGGGCGTTTTGAAACACGGGAATAAGAAACACGAGATAGTCTCCCTTGGAGGCAGAGATGAGAAACTGCCATGGTATAAGGAAGACCTTCTGCCTCTTTGAGGTAATGGATTTCCATCTCATTTAAGTAGACTTGGCAACAACGAAAGTAAGCCTCATGACAATTAAGGCAAGAGGGAGTTCGATTGCAAGACGTATTTGAATGGTCATTGGCACCACAGACTGGGCATTCGGCTATAGATCTGCAATATTTAGCTGGATGGCCAAATCGCCAAGCAATTTCTACACTGTTGCAGTGTAGGGATCACCTTTCGAACTTGTAACTGATGTCCTGCTACATAAACTGAGGATGGGAGTTCATGGCTATCAAAAGTTGAATGAGCCACATTGCTAGGGTATCTTCTCTGCCTGCAGGCAGGAAGAACATAAGTGTCTACCTTGAGGATTGGGAGATCTTGAAAGTTCCAGCTGTTCAAGAATGTCATTGCCACATGTCTGGAAATTTTGTTGAACTATGGTATGGGGCAGAATGACGGTACCACTACAGAATTGAGGGAATGATGTTTTTAATAGTGACGGAACAGTATCTATATGGGAAAGAAGAGAAAGATCATGAGCTTGGGTAGCACTCTGTACAGTGATGATGCATGTACCGCTCTTAAGAGCATGAAAAGAAATATCTTTACCAACATGGAGTAGGAGTGCTTTGCCAATACTATGGTCGGAAAGATAGGCGGTAGAGGAAGTCGGTCGTAAAGTGAAGAATTTAGTCCATTGTGCATTCTGAAACTGAGCATGGAAAGGGAGTGCAGGATGTGGCGATCTTTTCTGAGAATAACGAGAAGGTAGAGAGTATCATCAGCAGGTAATTGTCATTGGCGTTTAGGCATGGGACCAGAGTTGTTCCGATGTGGAATGGGCCAGCGATTCAAAAATTGCCGCACCTAAGAGGGAGAGGTCAGAAGCATAGCCAAAGGAGAGTGCAGGTCAGATAAATTGAAGGTGTCAGTCGAGACCTCAGTACCTGAAGCGGGTGAGAAAACAGCACCGGCAAGAGGTACAGGAGCATGAGGAGTGTCCGAAGAGTGGTCCAAAGATGAGGTGGGGTCAGAACGGGGTGCGGTATCAAGAAGGGGCCCAGGGGTAGCAGGTTCATGGATTGGGTTCTCCATGGTTAGGTTACTTCTTTCCTTTTGTTTTTAAGAAAAAAAAAGAAAGAAGAAAAGAAAAGAAAAATAAAAAAGAATAGAAAAAGGTGGGACCAGGGAGGGATAGTTCCTAGGAGGAATGAAAGGGCCAGAAATCTCCCTCCACGCCCAAGAGGACCTCAGCACCGCAAGTAGCGTAAATGCAGCATGGAACCCATGCCATACCCTACCCATCATGCCAGTAAACCAGCAATCCGGGATAGCAACCTCACATCTGCCGAGCTACCTCGGTGGACAAAAGAGAGGGCGGCCGGATATCCACCACAAAGCATACCTCCGTCGGCCACCACCCCTGGAATCCGAAAGGTGGCTTCCAGAGATACACCCGTCGCCTGAGAGACACCCAAAGCCACCCTCTGGATACCAGAGAGGGATCGGGACATCCCAAGGCAATCCAGATTCAATGGCAAACTAGACACTGCCAAGAATCTCAATGGAATGGGATGGACCCCGGTACCCATTCCTCTACCTAGGAACTAGCGTGCCTGTGGGAAAAAATCCCAAAGGCCAAAAAGGAAGGGCAAAAAGGAGGGGTGGGGAGGAGGAGGAGGAAAGGAGAAAGTTGAGGATGGGGAGGATGGGATAGGAAAGGGGGATTGGAAGGTAATTAGGTTCGGTCTGAGGAAGGAGACCGACAGGTCTAATTCCTCAGACCAAGAGCCTCTTCACCACAACAAGGAGCCCCCTTGAAGAGGTACGAATTTACTAACTTTTTTCACTAAGGTGTTTGAGGAGGTAGATCATGGTAATGAATATGATGTTGTGTATATGGACTTCAGTAAGGCTTTCGATAGAGTTTCACACCAGAGGCTATTGAGGAAACTTAAGGCACA
The DNA here is from genome assembly GCF_026875155.1 of Cherax quadricarinatus. NCBI lineage: Eukaryota > Metazoa > Arthropoda > Malacostraca > Decapoda > Parastacidae > Cherax > Cherax quadricarinatus. The sequence continues at coordinate 6,842 of NW_026469782.1, forward strand.
ATGAATAGGAGAAATTTTTTCCTGGGAAGAGGCATGGCTGACAAATAGGCAGCAGAGAGTTTGCATAAATGGGGAGAAATCAGAATGGGGGCACGTCACAAGCGGTGTTCCTCAGGGGGTAAGTGTTGGGCCCGTTTGTTGTTCACAATTTACATAAACGACATAGATGAGGGAATAATAGCGATATAAGCAAATTTGCTGATGACATCCAATTCATTCTAATGAGGACACTAGAGCACTCCAGGATGATTTGAATAGACTGATGCAATGGTTGGAGAAGTGGCAGATGCAGTTTAATATTGACAGATGCAAAGTTCTAAATGTTGGACAGGTAAATAACCATCCCACATATAAACTAAATAATATATATCTTGCAAAAAAATTTAGGAGTTCTGATTAGCAGTAATCTAAAACCAAGACAACAGTGCATTAGTGTTTGCAATAAAGCTGACAGAATTCTTGGCTTCATATCTAAAAGTATAAATAATAGAAGTCCTCAGTTGTTTCTTCAACTCTATATATCCTTGGTTAGGCCTCATTTGGACTATGCTGCTCAGTTCTGGTCACCATATAACAGAATGGATATAAATGCTCTGGAAATCGTACAGAGGAGGATGACAAAGATGATCCCATGTATCAGAAAATCTTCCCAATGAGGATAGACTGAGGGCCCTGAATCTGCACTCTCTCGAAAGGCGTAGAATTAGGGAAGATATGATCGAGGTGTATAAATGGAAAACAGGAATAAATGAAGGGGATGTAAATAGCGTGCTGAAAATTTCCAGCCAAGACAGGACTCAAGACAATGGTTTCAAGTTGGGAAAATTCAGATTCAGGAAGGATATAGGAAAGCACTGGTTTGGTAATAGAGTTGTGGATGAGTGGAACAAACTCCCAAGTACAGTTATTCATGCTAAAACATTGTGTAGTTTTAAAAATAGGTTAGATAAATATATGAGTGGGTGTGGGTGGATGTGAGTTGGACCTGACTAACTGTGCTGCTGGGTCTGGCACCGTACTCCTTCCTTGAGTGGAGGTGCCCCAGACTGGGTGGGTCATTTGGCTAATCCGGGGAGAGTGGGTCATTGGGTTATTTCGGGGGGGGGACATGGACCTTCTCCACATGGGTCAGTAGGCCTGTTGCAGTGTGTCTTCTTTCTTATGTTCTTATGAATTTTTTATAAGACAGAATTTAGTAGACTCGAAGCTATCTGATATTATCCTGATGCCAAATGACTTGGAAAAGGCACTCTGCCCCAGGCCCAGGCTCAAGGAACTCAGTGTTCATCAACAACTGAAGGAAGATCCTATCATGTGCTTTTAACATCCAATGAGAGGGAACATGGACACAGGAGTCGTCCCACAGCTGCCACAGCAACAGCAGCAAGAACCTTGATCATGTATTTTAGTTCTACCTGAGGTTCCCAGTAACCTTGAGATGGTCTAGTAAAGACCCACATAACACTAACATATGTTGAGACCCAGAATGGTACTTTGCTGCATTACACAGCAGCCCGTATCCACTTGCATAGGTGGTATACACTGTTCTTTATATCTCTCTCCTTCTCGGGCATTATCTATTCCGGATATTGCCTTTCTTGTTTCATCATTACATTTTCTAGGTCAGCAATTTCACCTGCCTTGAAAGGTGCTGTTAGTGTGCAGCAATATTCCAGCCTAGATAGAACAAGTGACCTGAAGAGTGTCATCATGGGCTTTGCTTCCCTAGTTTTGAAAGTTCTCATTATCCATCCTGTCATTTTTCTAGCAGAAGCGATTGATACAATGTTATGGTCCTTGAAGGTGAGATCCTCCGACATGATCACTCCCAGGTCTTTGACGTTGGTGTTTCGCTCTATTTTTTGGCCAGAGTTTGCTTTGTACTCTGATGAAGATTTAATTTCCTCTTGTTTACCATATCTGAGTAATTGAAATTTCTCATCGTTGAACTTCATATTGTTTTCTGCAGCCCACTGAAAGATTTGGTTGATGTCCGCCTGAAGCCTTGCAGTGTCTGCAATGGAAGACACTGTCATGCAGATTCGGGTGTCATCTGCAAAGGAAGACACGGTGCTGTGGCTGACATCCTTGTCTATGTTGGATATGAGGATGAGGAACATGATGGGAGCGAGTACTGTGCCTGTGGAACAGAGCTTTTCACCGGTAGCTGCCTCGGACTTTACTCTGTTGACGACTGCTCTCTGTGTTCTGTTAGTGAGGAATTTATAGATCCATTGACCGACTTTTCCTGTTATTCCTTTAGCACGCATTTTGCGTGCTATTACACCATGGTAACACTTGTCGAAGGCTTTTGCAAAGTCTGTATATATTACATCTGCATTCTTTTTGTCTTCTAGTGCATCTAGGACCTTGTCGTAGTGATCCAATAGTTGAGACAGACAGGAGCGACCTGATCTAAACCCATGTTGCCCTGGGTTGTGTAACTGAAGGGTTTCTAGATGGGTGGTGATCTTGCTTCTTAGGACCCTTTCAAGATTTTTATGATATGGGATGTTAGTGCTATCGGTCTGTAGTTCTTTGCTGTTGCTTTTCTGCCCCCTTTGTGGAGTGAGGCTATGTCTGTTGTTTTAGTAACTGTGGGACGACCCCCTTGTCCATGCTCCCCCTCCATAGGATGGAAAAGGCTCGTGAAGGGCTTCTTGCAGTTCTTGATGAACACAGAGTTCCATGAGTCTGGCCCTGGGGCAGAGTGCATGGGCATGTCATTTATCGCCTATTCGAAGTAATTTGGCGTCAGGATAACGTCGGATAGGCTTGTGTTAACCAAATTTTGTGGCTCTCTCATAAAAAATTCATTTTGATCTTCGACTCTCAGTCTGGTTAGCAACTTGCTAAAAACTGAGTCATATTGGGACTTGAGTAGCTCACTCATTTCCTTGCTGTCATCTGTGTAGGACCCATCTTGTTTAAGTAGGGCCCAATATTGGACGTTGTTCTCGACTTTGATTTGGCATAGGAGAAGAAATACTTTGGGTTCTTTCAATTTCATTTATAGGCTTTTAGTTTTTTCCATGATTCCTGACTCCTATAAGATTCCTTTAGCTTAAGTTCGATGCTTGCTATTTCTCTGACCAGTGTTCTCCCTACGCATTTCAGATATATTGACCTCTTTTAGCTGCTCTGTTATTCTTTTCCGTCGCCTGTAAAGGAAGCGCTTGTCTCTTTCTATTTTACATCTACTCCTCCTTTTTCTTAGAGGAAATAAGCCTTGTGCATACATCGAGTGCCACCAAGTAATCTGTTCAAGGCATAAGTTGGGGTCTGTGTTGCTTAGTATATCTTCCCAGCTTATATCGGTTAGGACTTGGTTTACTTGGTCCCACTTTATGTTTTTTGTTATTGAAGTTGAATTTGGTGAATGCTCCCTCATGACTAATCTCATTATGTCGGTCTGGGCTCCACGCATACATGTCTGAACCTCAATTATGTTGTGATCTGAGTATATTGTTTTTGATATGTGACATTTCTTGTCAGATCATCATTGTTAGTGAAGATGAGGTCTAGTGTATTCTCCAGTCTAGTAGGCTCTATTATTTGCTGGTTTAAATTGAATTTTGTGCAGAGATTAAAAGCTCGTGTGAGTGTGAGTTTTCATCAGAGCTGCCTCCTGGTGTTATTACTGCAACAATATTAATTTGCTACATTTCCTCCATGTAAGGTGCCTTAAGTTGAAATCCCCCAGGAGCAAGATGTTGGGTGCAGGAGCTGGAAGATTTTCCAGACAGTGGTCAATTTTTAACAGCTGTTCCTGGAATTGCTAGAGATGTTGCATACAGAGGCTTGTAGACTACACATATGACTAGGTTTTGGTTCTCGACCTTTACTGACTAAAACTTCACAGTACATCATTTGAGGCATTAAGCAGTTCTGTGCAAACAAGTGACTCTGCAATGTACAGGCCAACCCCCCCCCCCTTTTGCCTGTTCACTCTGTAACATCTGTATAGTTGTAACCTATGATCCATATTTCGTTGTCCAAGTGATCCTTTATGTGGGTCTCAGTGAAAGCCGTGAACATTGCCTTTGCCTCTGCAAGCAGTCCACAGATGAAAGGTATTTTGTTTGTTGCTGGCTTTAGACCCTGTATATTTGCAAAGAAGAATGTCATCGGACTGGTGGTATTGTTGGTACTGGGGGGGGGGGATTTTTTTTTCCGGCATTAGTATCTGTATCTGTTGGTTTGGAGTGGAGGCCATCGACTGTGGTTCCACTCCAGGAATGACTGGATTTGGTTGTACGATTTCTACCATTTCCTGCCAGTTTTTTCCTTTCCTGGCACTAAAAAACCTCTCCCTCTGGAAATTATCTACCCGAGTAATATGTGATTTGATTGATACAAAAGTATAACTTGCGTGTTGAAGAACCGGTGATTGCTGGCAGCTCCTACAGTGATGAACAGTCGAGCCTCAACCCTTGTTTATCAATTACTGTATCTAGCTTTTCTAGTTTTTTTTCGTCTCCACCACAATAAATGCTATATTATCGCTATAGTTGACTGGTGGAAATTTTGGAGGAAGGACGCTTTTTCTGTAGTAATAATTGCTTCTCGTTGTGTATATTGCGACCGCTGGTAACTACAGGTTATATGAAATTTATAGTATACGTCTGGTATTTCAAGAAAAAAGAAACTAATGAAAGTCACTTTATTCCCACTAAGTACCATTATAATACTGGTTAGTTGCTAATACAACACTGTATTCTGCTGTTCACTGGTATCACTTGATTAAATGCGAGGTACACTAGCAGGCCAGGAAGATTTTAAAACAGCTGACCTCTGTGGTAAGTTTCTGGAGACTTCTGGCACCTGCCTCTATAGGCTTATCACTTCATTTACAAATTCACCTGTTTTCAAATGACACTTTAGCCTTCATCATCTATATACTAGGGAGCAACTGTAGTATCACTATACACTGTGTATACACAATGTTATCAGGGAGATTTTCTTTCCTCTGACAAAGAAAAGTTCTATTATTATTATTATGGAAATTTTCTAGGGTGCTTACCTGTATGTACCTCAACATTATATACATACCAGTAAAACTCATTGGGAGACAATCATATTGTTTACCGTAGTCACCCCGTGTAGACATGTGAGAAAACTTAACCACCCCCTGGTCCGGCAATGTCCCTTCGACCTCCAATCATAT
>NW_026469783.1:0-39518 GCF_026875155.1 Cherax quadricarinatus
ACAGACTAAAACAGATATGAAACATTACATTCCTATACACAACACAGTAATAAGTAAAGAATATACACAACCAATATAATATCAAATATTAATGTTAACCATGAATTTTTTTTTTTTATATTTTATTTAAAACGTTGTATTACAACATAAAAGAATAATATATAGAAGACCACAATCCCTTAACAAACAGGTATCCAAAATATAATTCATAATCACAGTACACCATATAATTCATAATCACAGTACCCCATATAATTACCATGCAAACATGCATCCTTATACCTGAACTAAACATTTCCCATATATGGTAACTCTGACATCATGATAATACACGAGGTCCAGTGAACCTTCTAACCCAACCATCCTACTTTACATGTGTCTGTTATATACAGTTGCACCACTAAACACCACCTTGACCATCCCCAAAATGCCTTACACTCGAGGCTTCCTAACCATAATATTGTCACTTACGACGTACATTACATAATAATAACGGTAAGTATACCAGAACTATCAGTACTAACTTAGATATTTAATGAAGTGTTACATAACACTTAAGAACTTGTACTTATATGTTATTTAAAACCATACACATGACAATAGGACAAAAAAACAAACAGATTACATTTCAAGAACATTACCTTCACATTTTTTTTTAACAGTATTTCTATTGCATCCTATTATACTTTTGAATTTTATATAGCATCCCTACCCCACCTCCTTTGCTGGACTGACTGAGTGCCACACTTCTGGCGCAGCAAAGGATACATAAGAAGAAATAACTAATAATTACATGATCACACCAACATACTATTACAGAATAACTAAAAGACGTACTAAGTAAATTTGAACCTACTTATAAATTACATTTCAACGCAAAATACACATTTAGTATCAAAAGGAAAACCCTATCTTCACCGTCTGAGCTTATTAGACATTTTCACCATTCTGACACATCAATATTATTATTAATAATAAACTTTCACATTTACAATGACTAAAAAATTAACATATTCAAGTCCTGAGACACAAAAAAAAATTACATCTACACTACAAATAACTTCTATCCTCCTTACAACTCCAGATACTTTTTTATTTTTCTCACTAATACATATTCCCATTTTTTTATGTATTATGTTCAACAAGATATATATATTTATTAACAATGTTCCAGAGCAATATCAGACTTACTCTGTCACGCACTAAGTTACACAATATAACTTATGGCTCCTAATAAAACATGTACCGGGCAGTACTACCTCAATCATTAACAAAACCAACCTGGCAAAAGACACTTCAGAAAGCCACCGCCCTGCCATCCCCTGACCCCATGCTATCTGTAATTAAAAAAAAAAAAATAAAACAACAGAACTTCACGTTCCCTTCCATGCTCAAGTTCGTACCTGACGGTCGAAAGTTGTGGCATGCAAAGAGTACGAACCTTTGATTCGGCGTATAAACCTGGACACACCCTCATTTTACAGGCTATCTCCCCCACCAGCGAACCAGGTTGCTAAAGTTGGGGGGGGGGGGGGGAGGGGGGGGGGGTGGGGGATGATGGGGGGGCCACCCCCCCCCCCCCCCAACGTTCCAACTAGTGACCAGGATTCTAGCCAATAAGAAAGGGTGGGATTGGCAATCGCAGGGTTAGGTGATATCCGCTCTCCTGTCGCCTTTGTCATCCCATTCTAGAGCTGGGTTTGAAGCACGGTCTGCTTTCAGGTGGCTTCTATTTTTCTGCCTTCTTGACCGTGGAGTGCACTATATTTATCATGTACATAGTGGTACAATTGCTGTTCTAAATTTGGTGAAGATAATATAAGTCTAAACTTTTTCTACTGGTGTTTAGTATTTGCTCCCATTACACCTGGGAAAACAGCCCATTTGAATCCTAGGTTTAATATGGGGGACTGTCCGGGATCTGGACTTAGAGAAACGGTTGAGCTTAAGGTAAGCTTGTAGCAGAACATGTGTAGCTCCTGTTTCGCTTTCGCTTTCAAATTTTGCGTGTAGTTTGCTTAATAATAAGCCTTGCTTATTGTTGAACATTCAGCGACTCCTACTAGTCTTGTTCAGTGGTGCTCGCTTCGCTACGGTCCAATCTTGTGTGCATCGGCATTGCTTGTATGTCGTATTTTTGCAACCGTACTGTGCATAGCTAATCGTGGATCTGCAAATTAACGTGTTACGTTTGGTATTTCGTACTGTGCATAGCGAATAACTTATGCCACCTAGATAGACGAGTCAGAACCCTGTGTCCGCATATACTTTTTGCAAACCTCCTAAATTGGTCCCTACATCGTTGGTGGCAATTTGCACGTTTCCATTGGCATTCCCTATAAACCACTCTTACAGCTGCGCAACTGCGTTCACTTATTGCTGACATACTTATTGAAGAAGAGATGGCACATCCAAACTCCTCCCTCTACGGAGCTAAGGAAAAACTCCTTATGTTTCATCCCCCCCGCATGAGGAAGATATACACCTACGGAGCAAAATGGTCAGTATGGTGCAGCTGGTTGTCTCGAGATGAATCAGCGTCGTGCCACTTGAGTCCTGGCAAAATTCACGCTGGAGCAAACTGAGGTAAACAGAGAGCAATCGCAAGGGAAAATTTGATAGGGAAAGAGAAAGGAGGCAGTTTTCGTATTCTGTTAAACGAATTCAGTTACAAAAAGCAGGTACAGCTTGTTCCCCGCTTCATTAGCCGAACCATAGCAATTTTTTCGAAAACTTCGAAAAATCAGCTCGAGCTTGAGGTGCCGGAAACCACACTGGCAAGCGTTGGTTCATACAGCTTATTGGTTAGGCACAGAATTTACGTCGGTATTAACTGACGCTGATCTCTGATACAAGTAGTGTGGAAGACTCACAGTGTTTGGGAGCAAGATACATGAATCACCAGCTAATATCGTAAGACCTTCAAATTGGAACAGGCGTCAGCTTGGTCAATCCCTGGTTGGCACTTGTGAAGACAGCAAACCAAAAGCTTTTTACCAGCGGATATAAAGCGAGTGTGTGGTCTCTCTAACTTTGAAGCTGGGTGCAGGCTTATGCTGAATTGATAACCTGCTGGAGTCTGTAGGACAAGGTTCGTGTCTTTTCTGCAGGATCGTGACTTAACCACTGCTTGGAGGCGGCCAGGTTGGCTGATACCCTATAGAAACGAACCCTCCTTTGTCCGAGCGGCTCCGTCTCTCTTTTCAACAGTCTGGGCGTGACAGAAGATCGACAACATTGAGAATGAAGTGCCCAGCCGGAGGGGAGCGTCTACTCATCCAACCAAGTCACCTGGTGAGCCAACGCTCTCACATTGGTCCCCCTCGCGGAGAGTCAAACTACGTATGGAGCATCTTCGAGAAACAATATCCAAGAGGGCAACCCAGCCAGAACGACAAACCACTTGCAACGTCATCAGGAGTAAAGGCAAGCCTGTCGTCATGCTTCAGTGTAACAAAGTTAGGCACATCATTCCAACTGCCCCCAAAAACCTCAACCCATCGGGAAAATCTCTAATATCCCTATAACATGTCCCTAGAAAGTAGAAAAAGGTATGGCCCATTATTATTGCGAAAGTCTTATTTCCCTTTCAGAAAACTCAGAACCACTAAAGTAAATACCTTTAGAGAGGACTGGACATATTGCTCTCTTGTCAGAGAAGAATATACCCCTTTCAGAGAATACTTCCTTGAATCATCATTTATTGAAGCCATGGAGAGCTATATATTCTTCCTTTGCATAAAATTATGTACAGTCAAATATTACACTGGGTACTTGAACTGTAGGTATCTCAAAAGAATTTCCCATGAAAAATGCCATGTTATTACTGGTAGATAACATACTACTGTTACTACTCGTGTCCTATATGAACCTATAATGAATAATGCCTTCTCCAGTGTTGGCCATAACTCGTCAACATCCCAAGGGTTTTGTCTGGGAATTGTTGACCAATCCATGGACGAATCCTCTCTCGGAATAGCCACATTGGTTTTTACGAGGAAAACTGCCAGAGTCTCGTAGCTGAAGTGAACATACCCCCATCAAGCCTGTCCTATTCCCATTGCAGGATTGCCAAGATGTCTCTGTTCTTCCTTCCATGCCCGAGGGGACCGTGCCCTTCCGGGAGGAACAACCGAAAGACCCTTCTAAAATTCTCTTTTGAGGCACCATGGGTTATCCTCTTTGGGTCATCCCATCAAGTATGAAGTTTAAAAAGTTTATTGGTTTTGCACTGAACTGGTATGGAGATAGAGGGCCGCCACTATACGACAGTTAGTGGTTCCAACCAAGTATAGACCTCAGATATTAAATATAGCTCATAATACAGTATTCCCATCAGATGTCACTTGAGGAATTACCAAAAACCTTTGTATAGAATCACAAAATAATTTTATTGCCAAAATAAAGAAAGATGTGAAAGAATCATATAGTGTGCCGAGAATGTCAGCATTGAAAACCTGGACATTCCATTAAACCTTCACCTCTCCAACCCATACCTGCCTGATTGAGAACCTTTTGGTAGATATTTAATTATAGATTGTGTAGGTCCACTACCTCATTCACATCTGGAATCAGTATTTATTACAATTATGATAAAGTAACCCAGATATCCTGAGCGATCCCAAAGCCCGAATATCAATACTAAGCTATTCTCAAAGCTTTAACATAATTCATTTCTTTGTTTTGGCATTCCTAAAACTATACAAAGTGACCAAGGTACTAACTTCACTGCCAAACATTTAGAAGTAATTAACTAGGTTAGGGATAATTCACAACTTTATCCACTGCCTATCACCCTCAGGTCCCCAAGCGCCTGGAAAGATTCCATCAAACCATTAAAAACAATGATGTGAAGTTTTTGCATGCACTTTTCCAATTCCGACGAGATTGGAATGAACTCTACCGTTGGTTGCTGTTCTCAGTACGAGAGACGGTGGCAAGATTCTACAGTATAGTCCGTTTGAGCTGATCATTTGGGCAGCTATGTTACAGGTCCCTCGGGTGCTCAAAGAAGGAATGGATGGAGAGACGTAAAGCTCAAGACACTCAAACAACCCGTCTTCAAGGTTTGCAGTGGGCAACGTGTGTTGAGCCACGGCTAACCTAAAGACAGCTTCAAAGTAAGATGAAACAGAGGTATGACAGACTGCACAATTCCGCTCCGTCAATCCAGGAGACAAGGTGTTGGTGCAGAACCTATACCTGGCCCACCTTGAAAGCTAGATTACGGACCTATGCAGATAGTAAAGTAGATTATCTGAATAAATAGTGGTAGCTCCCATTGAGTAAGACCTCAAAAACAAAAACTTACCACTTAATCAAATCAAGCCTTTCACTACACCAAAGAAATTCCCAGTACTGACTCTGTCCCTCACCTCTGAGTACGACTCTGACTTCTTTGCACTCTATCTCTGACATTAATACTAAACTACAAATTCGGTCCTCCTCAAGATCCTAGCCCTTAATGGATGGTTTATCAGAAATACAAGCAACCAATTTAACTGAGCTTCTACTAGTCGTATCCAATATTTTTTTCGGATGTGCCGAAAAAATGTACTTAGGTTACCATGAGTAGATGTGGGAAAAATCAAAACGCAATTAAACTCTCCAAAACGCTCCCCCTACAGAGCTAAACCTGAAAAGCAAAGGCTACTTCAGCAGAAGTAGACTTCTTGTTAAACATGGTTTAGTGGAGGAGTCATCTAGTCCATGGGCTTCACCGTGCAATCCTAGGTAAAAAGGCTGATGAGGGTTCGTATTCACAGACTACCGTATAGTGAACGAGTCACAATCCACAGATGTCTTACCCTCTCCTCGTCTGGATGAAGTAATTGACTTTGTGGGGTAAGGGCAGCTTTTGTGTCCAAATTAGATCTCTATAAAGTTTACTATCAGTAGCCTTTGACAGATAAGGCGAAGGAAATCTCTGCCTTCGTAATTCCAGGAGGTCATTATCAGTATACATTACCCCCCTTTCGAACGAAAAATTCCCCTCTTCATTCCAGAAACTCTTCCATTATTACAGGCTATTAAAGGACTTGAAGGCACGGCAGCATACTAGATGATATTGTTGTGGTGTCTGATACTTGGATCAACACCTACTTAGACTTAAAGCCCTGTTTGAAGACCTTTAAAATTCCCAATTAACGTTAATATTTGTCTAAATCTTCCTTTGGCCAGGCCATCTGTCACTTTTCTAGCCATGAAGTAGGTAGTGGTAATGTTGCACCTAAACTTGCCAAAGTTCTTCTTTCGATTAAAGAATAATCCAGTTCTCATGATAGGAAATCTCTTACAACGATTCCTAGGCATGATAGGATTTTACAGAAATTCTGTGAAGAATTTCTCAGAAATGCACCCTCTTACCTCTCTTACCAGTCCTAAAGTTCCCTTTAATTGACTCATATGTAGTACACCTGCTTTTAATAATGCAAAAGAATATTGTCTCTGCACCATTTCTCTTTGTCTCCAGACGTCTCGCAAACCTTTTTCCATTTACAGTTGATGCTTGTGAGTCTGGGGTTTGGGGCGGTACTATACTATCGGGGAACAAGGAACTGCAGCCAAATCGCACATACTTTTCTTCAGCCAATTTCCAGCCACAGTCAAGAGCTTACTCTAACCATTGAAAAAGACGGCCCCTCGCGCTGGTAATGCTTTGGAGCATTTTCGATGTTTAGATGGGTCCAACATCGCAGGTGGTCATCAGTCTACATTGATCACAACTCCGTTATCTATCTCCAAGCCATGAAGAATACACAACACAAGGCTTATCGTTGGACACTTCCAGGCTGCAGCCCTATAACCTAATTATTAATTTAATATTTCCGCAAAGAAAATGTGTTGGCAGACTCCTTTGTCAAGAGTCCTAGTTTAATATTTTTATTAGGTTAGGATGTATTTGTGGTAACCCCCCCCTTTCAACTCTTTTTTTTATCCCCAGATGTGGGGTTTTTTTTTAGTGAAGGGGATACGGCTATCCGTCCGCTTGTATCTTTGGACTATGTTTGGCCTATCTGACCTGCTGGTCTCAAAACACTGAGTTAGGTTTGGGCTTTTGGTCACTAGAAACTGACTCTAGAGTTGGATAGGTGAGAGGATAGGCGGTCCCCATTATTTTGTGCCATGGCGCATCGGTTTACATCACTGGAGTGGCAAGCCTAATCCTGAGCCTCTCGGGGGTGAGGGGTGTGGCATGCAAAATCGTACGTAACTACCTTTATACGGCGCATGACACACCCTCATTTACAGGCTATCTCGCCCCAACCAGCGAACCAGGTTGCTAAGAGTTGATGATGGGGCCCCATCGTTCAACTAGTGACCAGGTTCTAGCCCAATAAGAAGTGGGATTTGGCATCGCAGAGTTATGTGGATACCGCCTACTCCTGTCTGCCCTTGTCCATTCCCATTCTAGAGGCTGGTTGAAGCACGGCTGCTATCGTTGATGGCTTCTATTTCTGCCTTGCTTACACTTGAGTGCACTATTATTTAATCACTGTCACATAGTGTACATATGGGCTGTTCTAAATTTGGTGAGATAATAAATCTAAACTTTTTCTACTGTGTTTATTTGCTCCCATTACACCTGGGATAACAGCCATGAAAATCCTAGGTTTAAATAAAGTCTGACACCCCTGTCTCATACCAAATGTCACCAGTTCCACCCCCCCTACGCCCCCCTTATTACCTACGACTTTCACCCATATGCTCCACAACCCGACACTTTTATTCCACTTCCAATCCTCCACTATCTCAAACAAACAAAAAAACAAGAAATGCCAATTTAGGGAGAACGCAGCCCAATTCCAGCTCTAAAAACTACACCCACCCCTAACATTACACCTACCGACTGATTACGATAACCCAAGGGAAAACTATTTTACCCACAACCTCCTAAATAAATTATTAAAAAATATTTTTTTTAAACTTACGTAAGCCAATTTCTGCTATACTGTACGATACACACTCCGCTGCAAGCGCGCCGCACCCTACATTCCACCCCCCACCTCCCGCACACCAAGACCAACATACAAAAACGATCTGCACAACATACAACACCGCCCTCCGAATGTCCTTGGAAATCCTCCCACATCAACATGCAAAGCCCTCATAAGTCGAAAAAGTTTCACCCCCCTCCCTGCCACTATACTCGCAGATCTCTCGCTATAACCATGCCTTTACAAACCGCAAGTTTCACAAAAATATATGGCAATAAAAGCCGACTCCTATTCTCAAAATGCAAACAATTGACAGCACCTACACACCCATTCTATATAGCACTGACCTTGTAGCTAAAATTTCCCATAAAGAATCTATAAACCACTCACGAACCCTTGGCCTTTAATCTGATCTTCGAATCTTCCCAAATTGTCCCCACCGGAATCATAACATTGGGGTAATGTTATCTACTCCCTGTATCACTAGTACATGCCATCCTGTCCGCCCAAGCCTACTTACCCTTACTTTTCTCTTGCTTCCCTTACTGTACTGACCAACAAAATTTCGCACCATAATCTTCACACTCCATTAGTGCCTTTCCCTTCCACCATTTTTGCACATCCTTCCTGACCTCTCCCACCCTGTTCTAACCCCTCTCCCCTCGCCACCCTCAAGTATCGCTGCTTCACATACACTGCCTTCACTCGTGTGTCCAAAGGTATAGACCCAGCCACCCTGCCGCACGCCCATCATCACCACCTCCTTCCGTAGCCATGGATTCCCATAACCCCACACATACCTCAAAAACCACCTCTCCCATCCTGAATATCACAACGACCTCAGGGGATATATTTCTGCCACGCCCCACACTTTACTGTACACAAGTGTATTTACTACCACCACCCTCTGCTGCAATGTTACATCCCCAGCCCTCCACCCGCACATCCTACCCATCGCTCTACTCACTACTTCCTTGGAATTTATTCTCTGTGCCTCCCCAGCGTCCGCCATATACACAACCCCACATATCTTAAATTCTATCCACTACGTTCCACCCATACTGTTCCCCCAACCCTCCCCCCACCCACGTGCCTACTTCTAATAACTTTGACTTTGCTCCATTAACCCTCATCCCTGTCGCCCCACCAAAAATCTCTATTATACGTCCCACATTCCCCAATCCTATTCTCCCCTCCTACCAAAACTGTGGTGTCATCCACATACCCCACAATACCACATCTCCCAGACCCACCTCTCCCTGTTCCCACACTCCTTCCTCTATAAGCCTATAAAAAGGTCCTGCATGCATGCAAAGAGGATTTGAGACAAGGGGCTAAACCCTGTCGCAAACCCATCCCCATCTGCACCGGCAACCCTAACTTTCCATTAACCTGTACCCTGACCGTTGCAGGCGTATACAAAGTAGTCGCCCAGCGCACAATCTCATCACCAAAACCCTGTTTTTTTTAAAATACACCACAACATATGTCTATCTACACTGTCATAAGCCTGCTCCCAATCAATCCCCAAGATCCCCCCCCCGTTGTCTACCCTCCACAAAATCCTTAATTCTTCCATGCCCCTCACGCATACTTCGACCTGGAATCCCACACTGACCTCTATGTAGGACTCGGTCAAGCACCTTTTTCATACGGTTACCTAAAACCTTCGCAAAAACTTTATAATCTGCACACATGAGGGAGATCGCCCTAAAAGCTCCCAAGGTCTTCCCCCCCCCTCCCTTATAGACCAAAACTACTACCCCCATGCCCTGCGATTCCCCCAACACTCCCCTTTCCTTCATACAGTTAAACAACCGGACCAGACATTCCTTCATACAATCCCAATGTGTAATATAGAAATCATTAGGAATTCCATCAATGCCCGCGCTTTTTCCCCTACTCAAGCCCATTATCGCCTCCTCCACCTCCTCCTCACTGATCCTACCCTCTATTACCGCACTCTCCTCCTCTCCTAAAATACCTCGAATTCCTTCTCCCAGAATCTCTCCCTCCCTCTCTCCTCCCTCCCTCTGCTTAAAATTCTCCCTAAACCAATAATCAGCATAATTGCTCATTCCATCGGTGGTACTAAGTACCTGCCCCCCCCTTTATATCCCCCCACCCCTTTACACACCTCTAATCCCATAATCGTGGTCATCTGTTGCCTATTCCTAAATCTCCTCAAAACACATCCTGACGGTTTGTCACCCCATAGAACCTCCTCTAAACCTTCCCTCACACGTATCGCATCAAAACGAGAATTTTGTATCTCCCTCAATCTTCCCCTTAAAACCTCTATTTCTCCATGTCTAGCCCCCCCTCCCCCTTCATAACAATCATTTAGCTGCCCCTCTAAATATTTCTGTAACCCATACCTCCACCTCGCCTCATCCCTTCCTCTATGCTGGTAATACTCCCTAATCTGCAATTTAGCGTGCTTCTCCCACCATTCCAAGACATCCTCCTCTTCGTTGCGAGCCTCCCATAGTTGCTTCCACCATTCCCTAAAAAACAACCCCTCCCCCTCTCCCTGAAGTAGCCTCACATTCATTTTCCAATAACCCACATACCTACGAACCATCCCTTCCCATGCCATCTCTGCCAAAACGGCACGATGGTCCGAAAACCTAAATCTATCGTCGTTACACGTTCTACTGTTATATCTCGAGTTATATATATACGATCCAACCTGGCAGCATAACCCCTCCGCGTGTGCTCTACTTTCCACCCATCGCCCCTGACTATGTCATAAACCCCTGCATCCCTCAACAAATCCCTCAATACTCCAAGTACACACCCTGCCCCTCTCGGCTCCACATCCTTATTCCTGATTACACAATTCCAATCCCCACCTATTATAGAAACCATTGGTAAACCCCGCATGTAGAAAAGCAAAACCTCCCTTACAAAATGCACCTTTACCCGTATGTTACTATCTGCCGGCATATATATCCCCAGAAAACATACTCTAATCTCACCCCATATCCCTTCCACCCTCACCACCCTCCCCTCCCCTCCCTCTTCCCACTTGAGCACGTGGAATGGGCTGGATTCCCTCACTGCCACTGCCACCCCACCCTTTAATTTCCTGAACTACCAACATACATCCTAAAACCGTTCAGCCTCAACTCTCTGCCATACTTGAAATTGTGTTCTTGAATAAAACACACATCAATGTTTAAAACGCCGCAAAACATCCTCCAACCATACTCGTTTACCGTCAGCTCTAAGGCCATTCACGTTTATCGTTAGACACTTAAAGATTCAGAAAGGGTGCTTTCCTCTATGTCTCTGTGTCCGTCTGTTCCACTTTTTGCTGCTTCTGTCTTTCCTGTGCACTCTTTCCCACCTGTACCCCCTCCCCCCCTGTGCACTACCCTGCCCCTTCTTAATCACTCCGCCCCCTCTTCTTCCCTGTACGCTCAGCTGGTGTTATAACATCCTCATCTGACGAGCCTCCAGCCCTCTTTCTAGATGTGCCCTCAATTTTTCCCTATCAGTATTTCCATTGCCCTTGTGCACCTCAGCTTCCACCTGTAGCAACTGCAACATGCCAGGCTCTGACCCCAGAGGCCCCTGGAATCTGCTCAATCAAGTCCTTCTCAACCATCAGAATTCTCCTGTTTGTAGTTGGGGTTTTCCTCCGCAGGCACGTCCAGGAAAGACTTAATCATCTCCTGTAGGGGCGTAGATAACTCCTGTGGATCACCGTCTCTCCCACCCCCACAGGCTGCTGCTCAACTCCCGGGCCCGCTTGCGGGGAGCATCCGAAGCCACTGGGAGTGTCACACAATTCTCTAACACGCCCTCCACTTCATCCGCCCAATTACCTTTGCCTGCTGCACTCAAAGACTTCGCAGAGGTTCCCGCCTGAGACTCTGTGTCTACTTGCCGTTCCCAAGGCCGCGGCGCTGCTGCTTTACCACATCCGGCCGCCATGTGGTCAAAAGCGCCGCACAGGCGACACGTCTTTCGTTGTCCCGCGTAGGTCACGTACAGCTGTTGTCCTAAAATCCTCCAGACAACATACGATGGAATAGGTCTTCTTAAAGACATCTTGACGTGTAAGATCCAGCCGGCAACCCTTCATAGATTCCCTCTGTCCATCGAACCAAAGTTATACCATGCACCTCACCATATCTTTGAAATGTCTCTCGGATATCCACATCGTCTGCCTCGAAAGGAACGTTGCGGATCCTCACCCAGGTGTAGTATTTTGAGGCATCTCGCAGGCGTACCTCCAGACCAGACGATACGGTGATGTTCTTCTCCTGTACTGAGTCACCGTCCTTTCATATGCCTCCACTGTGCAGAACTTTATGAAGATTCGTGATGATCCATTAAGTGCTACTCCGTGCAATTCTTCAACTTCAATGCCAAACGTGTCCCGATAATCGTTGGTAATAAAACAGGGGCATTCGTAGGTAAATTGCCCCTTTAACAAGGTCAACACACACGGTGTTGCTCCTCCTGCGGTAGCTGGCAGCCATCTTGGTGAAAACAGGAAGTTGCGCACCAGAGAATGCAGGAGCTGTTTGTGCAGTGCGTCCACTCAGCCCGAAAGCGAAGAGACAATGATTAACCATGAATTACAAACATTCAAAACATTGCATATCGTGAAGTTCACGCTCAAAATGCAAGATAATACACCACATGCCACATTAGCGGTACAATACTAGGCTATGTAAATTATTTAAAGAACCCGAGACTAAAATAAGACTAGACACGTATCTCAGAAAATTTTTTGTGTTGATACCAACGTGCCAATCTAATTACTTAAAAACGAGATCCTAAGGGCTCGTATCCTGGCTTTCAGGAAATTTAAACCCAGTGAACATAACCATCAGCTTAGAAATGTAACCCTGAAACCACACTTATATCTCACTATGACAAACATTCTCGTGAAACATGGCGTACCATCCATACCTAATTCTCACTACCTTCCTCTTACACACTACATCAGTTCCAGATAAACCAAAAACAACCCCCCCCTTTACATCCCCCCATAAGGAGACCACTCCTTTGTCCATCCTCAGGGACCCCGCCTAAGGAACCCACAGTGAGATTCCTATAACCTTCCGGGAAACTTTTTTCCCAAGACGCCCCATAGACTAACTTATTCCTACACTTCGTCCTATAGAATCTTGCTGCCAACGCTTTTATCCTCATATCACCCCTAATCCCCTCATTCCCCATGAAATGTCCAGATAATCCACTATGATATACATTATAGCCCTTCCAACATCCCTAGGCACTCCCCTTACATCTAGTAGTAAAGCCCTTAAAAGCGGCAAACGACCCCCCCCAACAGTCTGATAACCCCACCCATCCATGATCTCACCCCCTCCAAGGAGGTACAAAAAAAGACCACATGAAACACCGTTTCAACATCACCACAAACCTGACAAAAAGCCTCTTCCACAAACCCCATACTACGTAACACCTCCTTGGAAGCCAGAATCCCCATGATAAACCTATATACTAATTCTCTTACTCTAGCCGGTATCCGAAGCTTACTAAAATCTTTCCAAATAACCCCCCAATCATATGTTGGATACACGGCTACCCCTTGCATAATTCCTTGACCTTTCACTACCCTCACCAACCGTTTTCACTTTGATTTATCCACCTGTTGCACTGTCAATAAAAATCTCAACATATCTTCACAAACCCTCAATTCCTTCCCACTCCACCATTTACGTGCCTCCTCCATAACTCTTCCTACTTTAGCGCCCCTCACACCCCCTTCCCTCATATACCTCCACTTGATATATACAGCCATTACTCTCAGTCCTAAAGGCAACAAACCTAAACCCCCTCTCCGAACATCCGTCATAACTACCTCCTTACTTAACCATGCCCTCCCAAATCCCCACACAAACTTCAGCACCCTCCTCTGCATTTCCACAATATCTCGTACCTCTAAGGGAAAAACCTCTGCCACCCCCCCATACCTTGCTATAGACAAGTGAATTTACCACCACTACCCTCTGATGTAAAGCCATTCGCGACCTAGCTGCCAGGGAGTGTGGACGTGCCTCATACCTCTCTGCTGACAGTCTAGCAAGCTATCCGGTGACGTCATGGTATTCAGCGTGAGGAGGCGGGTGAATACCGTTGGTATACAGCTTGTTCGGGGGGCGATTACGCCTGAGAATGAACAAGTTTTTGCTACCTAAGATTATCCGTGACACTTATGGTATTGCGGACAAGGATTTGTACGGTGTGGCATTAAATGGCGCATACCGGATATTTGTAAAACACTCTATGAGCCAGTGTACAAGCAGCTGTTGAGCAGTTCCAAGATCTCTGCGTAGATGTGTCCCCTGACGTGCATGTGCGTATGGTGGATGTCTCTCGACAATATACGTGGGTGAAACTGCGCAATGTGCCCTTCGAGGCCGATCAACAGATCTCCGCAGTGTTTTCAGAAGATACGGAGTGATACACATGGCTAAACAAGGCATGCGGGTGGCTGGGGAGTATGTTGGTCTCCAGACGGTTCGTTTACCCTCAAGATGTCTCTACGCCAGGCCATACCATCGTATTTGTACCTTGATGACTTCCGCACACAGGTCATGGTGTCTTATGCTGGTCAACGACGGACGTGTCGCCTCTGCGGTGAATATGATCATATGGCAGCAGAGTGTGGGCAGCGCGGGCAGGCCAGAAGGCCAGCCGGTGGATCAACGAATGACGATGGGCAGGAGGCTCCCATACGTGGACGAAAAGGAGTTGGTGGCCACGGTCGGCTTTGGAGTGAGGAGATTGAGGAGCCAGTGGTGGTGTCGAATCTGGAGCTGTCGTCTCTCGAGTCACCTGCATCGCCGGTGGTACAGAAGGCTTCCGGGGAAGACCAGGTGACTGTGGAAGTGGAGGACTTGGATGCGACAATAGCGTCTGTTTTGCATACCATGTTCTCATCTACGGATGTGGTCTCCCCGGCTGTGGCGACGGCCAGTCCGGAGATCGTGTCTGTGGCGGTCGAGCAGCAGCAGAAGAAGGTTGTTGGTGCTGGTGAGGCTGGAGGGACGTGGGACCCCTCGTCAGAAGGCAGAGACGAAGGTGGTGGTGGAGGTACATCGTGTGGACGATCCGGTCACAAACATGGAGGAGGATGCTGGGACGAGGAAGAGGGCTGCAGCATTGTCGACTCTGACGACGTCCTGACGCCGGCTCAACGAACAGGGAAGAAAGCATTGGTAGATGGGAGGGGCGGTGTGCTAGTGAGGTGAGCAGAGACAGCTGGTGGTGCCAGGTGGCACGGGTGTCGTGCGTGGAGAGCATGGCAAACGTGGCCCCCAGGGCCCAAGTGGGCATGCAAAAGTACAAGTGGGGCAGCGAGGGAGGAAACCTTAGCCAGGTGTGAGGGGGGGGTTTAGACAGGGGCGGGAATAGTCGTGGAAGGTGTGATGAGGTCTGCTGCTTGATGGCAGCGACGGTTAATGGCGTGTGTGTCTGGGGCACCAGATAGCGTGCTCCTTGAGAGAGGGGCATGTGCCCAGTGTTAGGATGAAAGTGGCTTGATATGTGCTGTTCAGATGTGTCTGTAAATTGTGGAATGTGAGTAGTGTTAGGTTCTGGTTAGAGGTGTTGCTGCCTGCGCCTGTGTGCGCCTAAGGTACGCTGGTGCGGTTGAGGTGGCATGTGCTGCTGCTGTGTGTATGAATCTTGGACTATATGTTGTATGATATGGGTGGGGTCTGTATGGTGGAGGTTTGAGGAGCATTCTTATGTTTCTATGTCAAGTATTAGGTATGTATTTTATACCTATGCATACACAATGTATAAAAACACTGGTAGTGTTACTTATGCAGGACCTGCTGTTATAGGCCTCTTGTTTGCACAAGGACAGACCCTTTGTAATTACTTGAGGATATTTGTGAAATGGGTGTATATACATGTACTGTATCAATGTTTACGATGTTGTATTCTTTTTCTTTACTGTATAATTTGTATGTTTGGTTGTGAATAGGTTTGGGTGGGACATGCAAGGGGGGGGGGTTGAGGCTTCAAACACGTTTGTGTTGGTGATAATTTTTAGGGTTGGTGTCTTTCCTGTAGTGAAATACTTATGTGTGCTACATGCCTTTTATGTTGTAGCAATGTAATGTTTGTTGTGATATATATATCATGTAATTCTGTTGAGTAGCTTCACCAGGTTTGGGTTAAGTGATAGGATGAGGAGCAGGGAGGGGGGGGGTGTACTCACACGGAGTTGTAAGTGTGGTGTCGTAATATTAGCTGTAGGAGGATTGTGTTAATTTACAGAATTAAATGAGTTTTACATATTATATTTTTGTAATGTCATGTTTTAAATAAAATATAAAAAAAAAAAAAAAAAAAGTCTACTTAAAACCTTACCCGTGACAGACTCCGAATTTACCCTTCTGCATGCCTGCACTTCCGCCAAATACCATATCCCACATACCTTGATTCTGTCAACCACTGTCCATCCTAACCCTAATCCCCAAGCCCCCCCCTATCCAATTACCGACCTCTAGTAACCTTGATTTCACCGTATTAACTCTCATTCCGGTATTCATACCAAACATCTGAATCACTCTACCCACCCTCCTTAACTCCTCCTTACCCCTTAGCAAAACAGTAGTATCATCCACATACCCAACGATGCCCCCTTTGCACCCCCCTTCCATCTCCTGATTGTTCATTACCCTCTCAACAGACTCATAAAAAGGATTCTGCACACACGCAAAGAGCAGCTGTGACATCGGACAGCCCTGCCTCAAACCTCTCTCCATTGGTACACTTTCACCCAACCTCCCATTGACCTGTACCCTCACCTTCCTATTGGAAAGTAACTGCCTTTACTACACAGCATCACAAGCCAGCACTATCCTAAACAATGCTAAAAGTCTATCAGTACTTAACTACAACATCAGGTCCTTAAGCAAAACTATGATGACCTCTTGGCACTTCTTGAATCACTAAAGACACCCTTCTGCATTATTCTTACTGAGACCTGGCTTAACAGATACAATAGATATCTAACCCTCTACCAGGATACACAGCAATCCACAACTGCAGACCATACCAAGTTGAGGGTGGTATTGCAATTTATTACTCTAACCAATTATCTTGTATTAGCACCACTTGCTTTAGTGATGAATATGGAGAATACATTTTTGCTAATTTTACTGTAAAAAAACTTAAGACGCCTATAACAATCGGTGCCATTTACCGGATACCCCACACAAACATCCCAAATTTCAGTGAGAAACTAAAGGCACTAATAACAAACAGACAAATGAATAAGCACCACCTTCTCTTAGCTGGAGACTTCAACATCAACCTTGGCCTACTAGATGATTAGCCTGTAACTGATTTCATCAACAATATGAACAACACACTTCATTACAGTTGTGACCGGGTGTGGAAGTGTGAATTGCTCATTACTCTATAATTTGTTCATGATTGTAGCCATGTATAAACGTAAGTAACCATTCTACAGAATTTATTACCTTTGTAACTTGTGAGCTCATTACCTTTGTACCTAGTTCAGCTATCAAAACTTTGGGGGCCCAGTCCCTGGACCCATTACGTACCTCTGTAATCTGTTAATACCTTTGTAACTTGTCATGATTGTGACCAGACCTACCTGGAGTTCATTACCTTTGTAAATTGTGAGTTCATTACCTTTGTAAATTGTGAGTTCATTACCTCTGTAACTTGCTCAGCTATCAAAACCTTGGAGTCCAGTCCCTGGACCAATTATGTACCTCTGTAATCTTTTGACTACCGCCCACAGGATGGGTACGGGGTGCATAATAAACATATTAAACTGTAAAAAACACTTCTCATACCAACAATAACTAAACCAACCAGGCTCACTGAAACGAGTGCAACCATAATAGACCACATATGGACCAATATACTAACCCCCCTTAAATCAGGGATAATCACAGATAGCACTACAGACCACTACCCTACCTTCCTCCTGACAAACATTAGTAAACCACCACTTGAATACAACAAAGTTTCATTTAGACTCCATGATGAGGCCTCAATAAGGAAGTTCACAGCTGACCTAGAGACTGTTGACTGGCCTACAGAATCTCCAAGGCCAATGGTATTGATGACTGACATACATTTTTCTTAACAAATTACTTAGACTATAACACAAACTTGTCCTAAAAAACGAAACTGATCACAACAAACGGCTTGGTTGCCCATGGCTAACCAGCACCATTCTGAAATCCATTGATAAGAAACACCAATATGAAAAGCAATATAGACAGGGCTTAATACACAAAGATATTCTTAAACACTATTCATCAGTCCTCACCAAAGTAATAAAGAAAGCCAAACAACTATATTACTCCAGTAGATTCACTGACACAAGAGGAGATATAAAAAAGACCTGGAAAACACTCTCTCAGATTCTAGGACCCAAAAACTGAAAAAAAAACAAGAATATTGCCCTAACTAAACCTAATGAAACACCACTGCATCCCACTGACACAGCTAACAAGATAAACGACTTCTTCTCAACCATAGGTTCTAATCTCGCCAATAAAATCCCACACACCAATGCCCATGCCGTGGACTACCTAGATGGGAATTTCCCAAATTCCTTCTATCTTGCTCCAACTGAGCCCATGGAAGTCACCGAGATTATAAAGTCACTTAAAAATAACTCAGGGAATCTGTCTCATGTCCCACCATTATTGTACAAGAGAGCGGCCCATGTCCTCTCGCATGCTATCTCATTACTTTTTAACAAGTCACTAGAAACTAGCACCTTCCCGAAAAAAACCTCAAGAGACGGCAAGGGTTACACCAATACATAAAGGTGGTGACCCTACAGATTTAAACAACTATAGGCCAATATCAAACTTACCATTGCTATCCAAAATCTTTGAGAAACTCGTGCACAGGAGACTATATTCATTTATAACGGCACAAAACATACTCAACCCCTGCCAATTTGGATTCAGGAAAAATAAAAGCACTAACGATGCAATCATAAAAATGTTAGATCTGCTTTACACAGCATTGGAAAAGAAGGAATATCCACTAGAATTTTTATTGACCTAAGAAAAGTTTTTGGACACAGTAGACCACGGCATCCTACTCCACAAACTTGACCATTATGGTGTAAGAGGCCATGCGCTTGCATATTTCAAATCTTACCTTACTAATAGGTATCAGTATGTCACCATTAAAGACACAGCATCAACAACACAGCCACTTGATACTGGAGTTCCGCAAGGAAGTGTCCTTGGTCCCCTGCTCTTCCTCATATATATCAATGATCTTCCAAACGTATCTCAACACCTGAACCCCATTCTCTTTGCTGACGACACGACTTATGTCATTTCTCACCCTAATCTTGCCACCCTCAACACCATTGTTAATGAGGAGCTGATCAAAATGTCGACTTGGATGACAGCCAATAAACTTACGCTTAACACTGACAAAACCTACTACATCATGTTTGGTAGCAGAGCAGGAGATGCGCAAATTAACATTAAGATCGACAACACTCTAATTGCCAGGCATAATGAGGGCAAATTCCTAGGCCTATACCTCGACAACAACCTGAACTCCAGTACCCATATCCAACACATAACCAAAAAGTATCCAAAACGGTTGGGATCCTCTCCAAGATATGATACTGCGTGCCGCAAACTGCCCTTCTCACACTATACCATTCACTTATATATCCATACCTCACCTAATGCTATATGTGCTTGGGTTCAACTGCAGCAACACACCTAAAGCCAATAATAACCCAACAAAAAGCCGCAGTAAGAATAATCACTAAATCCCATCCCTGGCAACACACCCCCCCACTCTTCATAGATCTAAACTTACTCCCTGTTCAGTACATCCACACTTACTACTGTGCAATCTACATCTACAGGACCTTAAATTCCAATATTATCCTTGACCTAAAACGCTTTCTTGATAGTTGCGACAGAACCCACAGGCACAATACCAGACACAAACATCTCTATGACATTCCCCGTGTCCGACTAAACCTTTACAAAAATTCAATGTATGTCAAAGGCCCTAAAATCTGGAACACCCTACCTGAAAATTCTAAAACTGCAGACACATTCATCACCTTCAAAACTACCATCAGAAAACATCTCATCTCCCTGATACACCCTGTCAACTAATTACACGAAAACCACCTGGTGGTTCACACTTACACTCACTCACCCATTTGACCATAAATAGAAATATCAATCTCAAACTCAAAATAATGAATCCTAACTAGTCATAAGGTGGCCTGTGATACTCCAATACTGAAACTATGTATAGTGCCAAAACAAAAGCATTTACATTGCTAAACTCACAAACTAGTATTTAGTCACTTAGCCATAATACCAACTTACCTCATAATTTTGTAATATTTTAAACTTAAGATTTAATTTAAGTCTGCCCGAAATGCCTAGCCATGCTAGGTGTTAGATAAGATAAGATAAGATTTCGTTCGGATTTTTAACCCCGGAGGGTTAGCCACCCAGGATAACCCAAGAAAGTCAGTGCGTCATCGAGGACTGTCTAACTTATTTCCATTGGGGTCCTTAATCTTGTCCCCCAGGATGCGACCCACACCAGTCGACTAACACCTAGGTACCTATTTGCTGCTAGGTGAACAGGACAATAGGTGTAAGGAAACGTGTCGAAATGTTTCCACCCGCCGGGAATCGAACCCGGGCCCTCTGTGTGTGAAGCGGGAGCTTTAGCCACCAGGCTAATTATTATTTTACTACATGTAAACAATACAATAACCAAATTCTGTAAACTCAGCATTGTAATCCTTATAGAGAATAAACTTTGAATTTTTTTTTTATATTTTACTTAAAAAGCACAATACATATTCATATGTATACTATGCATACATTACATAAACTAAGACATGTTATCCATTAAAAATGAAACAACAATTCCACATTCCCTATCCCAGCTCTTAACCTATACTTAATAGTCACACTACAATTTAACATGATTGCCATTCCCAAAAATTCAATCATACATGTGACTACACAAAAGGCAACCCACACCCAAACATACAGTATGGTTTAATAAATTCAAATACAGTTTCTTACTCACAAAAGACTATATAATCCAAAGAAAATCACACATAGTACATTATACATAAAAGGCTATATACAAAGTCATACCCATATAATCGGTTCCCTACCCCCTCATTTTAACAACGAATACAAGAACGTATAAGTGATTAATAAAAAGAACTATACTGGATATTATCAAAATTCCTCTACCACACATTCCAGAACTTAAATAACACTTTACCCTTAGGTGAATTACCACCATTTACAAACCCCTTTTTAACAAATTAATAAACCAGTGCATACAAAAAATATTTTCATGCACCGTTTTGACAAAAACAAAACCTCAAGTAACCTAACAATCAAAATACATAAGAACACAGATATGTACATTATGTTACTACACGGACACACTTGTATAATTGGAAGAATATACATCCACAATATTCCATATCAATAATAAAAACAACAACCATGAAAATCAGAACATCATTGTAAACAGTATTTTACACATAAATTAGAGGATACACTTCTTTAAACAACCTATGTACATTTTAAAAAAAACTAAAATGGGTTCTCCAAGGGGGGGGCAAACTTGTTAATGACTAAACAAAATTCAATTCCCCTTCTAAACACATTAAACCCCTTGACTAAGTCATTTTTTCACATTCCTTGTGCCAAGGTATTACAATCCTTTTTTTTTATAAAGAAGTACCGTTATAAAGGAAAACTTTTAACAAATTTACAAAAGAAAAACTAAATCAAGGTAATAGGGAAAGTACTTGAGCTAAAACTTTAAAACACAAAAAACTTGACTACATTTTTTTTCTTGCTTTATTTTATTTTTTAAAACCCCTTTCCAACGTTAATAAAAAACACATATATAATTCACGGTAAATCATTTTTTCACGTTTCGTACTATTTGGCCTAAAAAACCAAAACCCCAATTAAACCACCCTCCTCGATAGTGAGTGCAATAATAACCCAAACCAATATGTAATCAACATTCCCAAATTAGACATGTATCCAAGGACGATCCCCAAAACATCAAAAACTCACAGGAACAAAACCCCATTCAAAAATATGCCCCTACTATCTCACCCTCACCCCCCACCTTCCACACTGCTATCCTAACCTTACACCCCCCTCCCCCCTACAAAAAAACTCCCCCTTCCCTTTTGCCCCCCCCCTGTTCCCTTAAAGCTGTGCACAGAAAAATTACGAAACCTATCGAAAAACTTGAATCCCACTCCCCCATATTTTAACCTTTTCCACACCTTGTCCAAAAACCCCTGCAAAACCCTTTTATCCCCAACTGCCCCACAACCTGCCTAACCCCAAAAACATGCAAATAATCTGCCATACTAACCCAAAAGCCCTACCCACCTCACTTCTACCCCACTAACATCCATTACAACGTCTAAAAAAGCCCAACTCCCCCCCCCCAACGCCTAATAACCCCCGCCATCCGACTCTCACCACCCCCAAAGTGAACAAAAAATACCAATGATATGCCGTCCCCTCCTCCCCAAGAATAAACATTTTGCCTCCTAACAAACCCCATTTTATCAACATATACTTAATCCCACCACCCCCATTAGAAAACGATACACCAACTCCTAACCCTTGCGGTATCCGAAGCTCCTGAACTCCCTCCATATGACCCTCCAGTTTACATGGGGTATACGGACCCCCTGCATGCACCCCTTCCCCCACACCCACACCCCCACCACTGTTTTTAAAACCTTCAACCTTTTTACTTCCCCACTGCCACGAATTTATTACATTCACACTTTCTAAAATCCCTCCATTTCCCCCCCATTTTTCTACTCCCCACCCCTATCCCCCCTAACACCCCTCCCCCCCCCCCCCCTTAAATATCTGCTTAATATAAAAAACCCTTACCTGGGACCCTAAGCCCCAAAAACCAAAACCCCCCTTTGCACCCCCGCATGACCACATTTTTGGGACAACCGGGGCCCCTCCCAAACCCCCACACAAACCTCAACACCCCCTCTGTATTTCCTGAAACCTGCACCCTCAAAGGGAACACCTCCGTACACCCCCAGACCTTGTATACACCACCAAATTTAATTACCAACACCCTTTGCTTAACGCCACTTCCGGCCCCAAAACCCTTTTTAAATTTGCCATAACCCTACTCGTGCTGCTTCTGATTTAAATTTCCCCTACATTCCTCAAGCTTCATAACCAATCCCACACATTTAATTCAACACAAACCGTCCATCCCCTCCCCCTCCCCCAATCTCCCCCCAACCCATTTCCTACTTCTAATAACCTAGATTTTTGCTAAATTAACTCCCATTCCGAAACATACCCAAAGCTCCTAATGACCTCTCCCCCCTACGTAAAGCCTCCCCACTCGAAACTAACACATTGTATCATCCACATAACCTACAGCCCCCCAACTTCCCCCCCCCCCCCCCCCCGAAATTTCCTCGTCACAGCCTCAAAGAAAGGATTTGAAACGCATGCAAAAAGCACTGTGACAGGGGGCAACCCTCCTTAATCCCTTTCCATCATAAAACCCCCCCCCCCCCCCACTTACCTTAACTTGCACCCTCATTAACACCCCCTCATACGCGTGGCACCCACCTCACAAAACCCCCCCCCTCCAAAACCCCCATTTCCCAAACATCCCCCACAAAAAGCCCCTCTTCACACAGTCATATCCTTGTGGAAAATTTTTTCTCCAGGGGGGGGGATCACCCCCTTCAGCCCCCTTCAGCCCTTCAGCCCCTTTCAGCCCTGGGGGGCCCAAACCCCTCCAAAAGGCGACGTTTGTTTTGCTAGAGTGATAAGATCACAGATCCGTATGCGTGGTCAAATGACCTCTCTCCTTGCAGTCCATGTTGCAAAGTGTTTTTTTATGAGAGACAAAATTCTTACTTAGCAGGACAATTAGGAAAATCCTGCTCCCACTTTATTACCAATAAAATATGACATTGTTGTCTCTGCTTAAACAGCAAGAAAAAAACATTTGCTTTGCTTCATCAGAGTGACAAGGATGCAAGGACAAAGGCAGCTTTTTTTTTTTTGTGCTGGGGCAGTGACGGCTTGGGGGGTACGACCCAGATTACTTTTTACTCAGAAAGCCAACGACGCCAGGATAACCAACAAAGGGCATGATCGTCGTTAGTGGAAAAAAAAGTGTCTCTAACACAAACACTTAGAAGTGTGACACTTTTCTTTTGATAAATTTTAACAAAAAAGACGAATCTTGTTGAACATAGGTACCAGTGGCGTTTCCCCAGACAATGGAAACGTGGGCATCCAAGGACACTCACTTCTATCAATCACCGATATCTGGGCGAAGGTGTTGAAAACACCAAAAGCCCCATTAAAAGAGAAGGTATGTTTCGAATTTCTTGTAGACGGGGGATTGCGCAATTCTTGAGTCACAAAGGGGTTTTTTAATCAACCATAACGCAGTAAGGTGTGGACTTTTGGTCCAAACAGTAAGTATTTTCAGCCACATCGAAAGAAATAGCTGACATAACACCCCCAGGGGGAATTTAACTTACAATTTGTATCTCTTGACAGCCCCTGTTGTGATGGTTTTTGACAGCATCTAGACCTCGTCTGCAGGGACGGCTGTGTAACGATTTTGCTGTCATTTTTTCACTAAGTGTTCATTATATAATTATATTTATGGGAAGGCCAAATTCTCAAAAGAGTTTTGGGCCTTCGAACCGATAAAGACCACACTGTGGTCCCAAAAATGTTGTACTACATGTAACAAATAACCTAAGACCAAGGTCCTCGAAAAAGCTGTAAAACCGTGTTTTAAAAAATTAAATCAGTATTAAAAGAGTCCCTCCAACTCAAACACAGAGAATGGGCAGCCAAAAGAAAACGGGCGCTCCCCAGCTTTACCCAAAAAAAAACGGGGGGCTGGGGGACCACCCACATCCTGCATCCACGCTCCAACTGGGAGAAATTGCTGACTAAAGACAACAACACCACCAAATGATGATGTTTGTCTGATGTATATACACACGTGTTTATAATGTTTATAGACGAAATTAAAAGACAAGATTTTGTTTAATTTGCTTCTTTAAATCTACCGTTATATTAAAGGGAAATTATATATAAAGTTTTAAACTTTCAAATATATATAACAAGGGAAAATTTTTAAGTGTAATAATATTTACGTGATTTTTCAGTTATACATACATTTAATGTATAGTGAAAGAAGTTTATAACGTTATTTTTTCATTTCATCAGGGCAGGCTGACACAGCACACAAGCCATAAACACCCTTTATGGGCATTGACCCCCAGGGTTTGCTTATGGGGCAGTATGTCTGACTCGTTATTGCTGAATTAAGCATAACAAAAACTCCTGTTTATAGCAGTCAGTGTTTTTTTTAAAAACCTAAGTGTGGTGCAGAATTTTCAGTATACCATTAAAATGGGTTGTTTGAAAACTCATTTTTAGTCTTTACAGACAAAATACACAATTAAAAAATCTAATTTCAGTCTGTCTAGGATTAAAATCAAGAAACAAACATAATTTTGATGATCTTTAGGTCAAGTTTGAAAATTTTACACAACGTCTGAAATAATTAATTCAACAAAAAACATTATGAAAATAAATTTTTTGAATCAGATCCATCGAAATGAAATTAAAAATGTTTGATACTTTTAGTATCAACAATTAAGGTGGACAGGAACAGGCTATCTGCCTAAAACTCGTCCAGAGACCTACGTAATAGTGGTCAAACGCCTTTACCCTGTAACAACAACAAATGTCCCATTACCCAACTACCCACATGTCATTTCCTATTTTTCCCAAGGGCAAATTATGAAAATTCATTTGTGGGTTTTTAAACCAAGTAAATTCACGAACTGACAAGAGAGATTGCTAAATTCAAATTAAAAAAAATAAAAGAAAATATTTTTAAAAAAAAAAAACTTTTAAAAAATTTAAAAAAAAAATTAAAATAAAAAATAAAAAAAAAAAATTTTTTTAATTAAAAAAAAAAAAAAACCCCTAAAAAAATTTTTAAAAAAAAAAAACAGGGGGTTTTAAAAATTTTTACAAAAAAAAGATAAATAATGTTAAAAAAAAAAAAAAAAATTTTTAAAAAAAATAGAAAAAAAAAAAAAAAAAAAAAAATTTAAAAAAAAAAAAAAAAAAAAAAAAAAAAAAAAAAAAAAACAAAAAAAAAAAAAAAAAAAAACAAAAAGGGAAAAATTTTTTAAAAAAAAATAAAAAAAAAAATTTTATAAAAAAAAAAAAAAAATAAAAAAAAATTTATGAAAAAAAAAAAAAAAAAAAAATCCCAATAAAAAAATAAAATAAAAAAAAAAAACACAAAAAAAAAAAAAAAAAGTTTTTTACAAAAAAATAAAAAAAATTTTTAAAAAATTATAAAAAAAAAGAAAAATTTAAAAGAAAAAAAACCCAAAAAAATTCACGAACTGACATAGATGAGATTTGCTAAGTTCAATTACCTTAAATGTCTTGTGAAGGAGACCCTAGAACTGATAAGTCATTTCCGGTGGTTAAGGTATTAATCAAATAGCTTACGTGTCTTGCAGACAATTACTTTGATGATGACAGGGCTAGAGTTAGACGTGCGGTCTTAATATCAAGCTTAAAGCCAACCCCAAACATTGTTATTCAGACTTACAGGCATTTAGAATCACATTAGAAATAGTCTCATATCTCTAGGTGCTAAATATGACCTAAGACAATGGATTGGTTTATCAGTGGTTATTGTACAGGATAAGCTGTCACCACAAACTATTGAACGATTAAATTTTATGTTCAATAAACGCTATTTTCACTTGTAAGAAATTAAGCAATGGTTTACAAAAAAAAAAACAATAGTTCATGCTGCGAGCAAAACGAGGGACAAGATGAAAAATCACAATCACAGTGATAAACAAACCTGCTCAACTCCAGTATAAAGAAGAGTATACTACTCCCACTAAACCACATAATGGGATATCCCATATAGGCAATTTATCAAGCTGTGAATTACAAAGACAGTAAACAAACTGTCCACATAAAACGTACTCCAAAATGTGTACTTTTGTGATGGAACACATTGGGCACAGTATTGTATATCAATACACATTCAATTGGAGGCACGTTAAACAACGTGTTCTAGCTGAAAAGATGCATCAAGTGTTTAGTGAAACCACAAGGAGGTAAATGCCTCACTGAGAAGTGTTTTAAATGCAAGGGTATGCATCATACGCATTATGCCCAAATACTTTTGCTGAACAGCAGAGACTTCCACAGTGAATCAGGAAGTCAACAAGCAACAGCATTAAAATGTGGAGAGATAAGTTTTAAAGCAACTGCCCTCCCGATAGCTCGAGTTGGTTATCTAATAAAATTACACAAAACCAATGTGCTAACATATTTGAATCAGGCTCACAAAGGTCGTCATTAAGAAAGGAACATGTGTTGCGAAACTGAATAAAACAACCCTATGCCAAAAATGACAGTTAGATATAGCTGGTTTTTTCCATAATTCTGGTAAACAGACATATGAACTATGCCCCCCCCCCCCCCCCCACTGTTGGTCTAGGAAAAGGAAAAAGGCAAGTAGAAGCTGTGGTAGTAGATGATCTGCCTAAAGGTCTGTGCTGAATCCAGGGATTAAAAGAAACAGGTTGCAGCACTGAAAGCCAGCTAAGGTCAAGTAGGCCTGATCCTGAATACAGGACGGACACAATTTAGTCCAATTGATTTAATCATTGGAAGTGATTATTATCAACTGTTTTTGTGCAAAAATAATAGTAAGTAAACATGATGTTCATTTTGGGGCACTGACAACAGCAGGAGGCCACATGATATGTTGTCCCATTCCCTCTCAAAGTGGGAAAGAAGCTGATATTGATTCAGTGGAAAATGTACTAGTTCGAGAATAACGCTGATCATGTACCACAACAAAAATTATCATTATGGAGGAAATGAATGAACAATTTAGATAGTTGTGGGATTTAGATAACGGGGGAGAGGTATGATGTAATTAAACCAAGGCCCACAAGAGTCTCAGACTTATAACCAATATTTGGGACATGTTCAAATATAAAGATGGACAGTACTTGGTTAGGTACCATGGAAATTAAATCAACCACATCTCTAGCATTATCGCATGGCTTTCGGAAGAATGAAAGCACAAATACATGAGCTCAGGAAGAATCCGAAGCTACTGGACTGTCTATGATAATATCATACAAGAACAGTTGGACCAATAAATTCATTTGAGGAAATAGTCGAAGATAAGTTGAAGACAAACAAAAAAATAAAATTCGCTCATTATCTCCCGCCACCATGGAGTCAGAAAAGATTCTGAAACCACTCCACTACGTGTTGTATATAATTGGCAGCGCACCGTGCCAAATAAAGAATGTATGCAAGTCTTAATGACTGTCTGTGGACGTTGACCCACATAACTGAGAAGCTTTGGAGACGTTGCTTATGAAATTTCGACAAACCCATATGCCTACACGGTGATATTTCCAAGGCTTTCTTAAGAGTAGTGACTTACAAGAAATAGATAGAGATTATACTCGATTTCTTGTGGCCTGAAAATCCACAATGATCCTCAAGTCTGTGAACAAATTATCGTTTCAAATCAGTATTATTTGGTGCAACATCCTCTCCATTCTTACTAGAAGCTTACTCTAAATACATCATTTGAAAGAAATCTGAAGTCCCTTCAAAGAAGTCTTAAAGAAAAATTTCTATGTGGACAATCTTCAAGGTACTATGTGAATTAAAGAGGAGGATTTGAAATCCTTATACAGAGAAGCTAACAAGAGATGAAAGAAGCAAATATGCCTCTAAGGATGTGGAATACAAATTCAAAGCAATTAAGGAAACTTATCAAAGGAAGATTTCCCTGAAACTGAAATTCTGATTGCAACAATTTGCTGGGGACTTAATTGGAACACACAGGAAGATACTTTGAGTATCAAAAGTGATAAAACAATAAATATGCAGTCCACTCACTAAAAACGTAGTTTACTGTCAGAGGTCTCACAATGTTTTTCCTTAGGACTCGTCTCACCAAATTAACCATAAAGTAAAATGCTTATGCAGATGCATGGAATAATAATTGGATGGATGAGAACTTGCCTCTAAAAAATGATTCAAGCATGGAATGAAATATCCAAGTGTGTTTAAAACAACTTCATCAAATAAACTTCCCATGACAAATAGGTCAAGAGGGAAACAGTTACACATTACATGTGTTCTGTGATGCGTAACAGAGGTTATGGCGGCTGTTAGCTTACCAGAGGTATGCTGAAGGAAAGTACACTTAATTACTTCAAAGGCCAGGGTAGCACCCTTGAAGGTCAGAACAGTACCCACTATTTAGAACTGACAGACTCTATGTCGGTACAAAATTAGCTGTCTATCTCAACAAAAGGGTTTACTTGATCATCTCACTATGAGAAAACCGTGATCTGGAGTGATTAATGAGGCAGTTCTCGTGGTTAAGAATAATAGAGTAAGTTGGTCTATGTACAGAACAGAGTAGCAGAAATAAAGAGATGCAGAATGAGATTATCTCTTTCTCCACGTCTCTACCCAAGAGAATCCAGCTGACAGTTGTCACGTGGTGGTCCCACTCAAGAAAGATTTGTGGATAATAAAATTATGGCTCCAGGACCGAAACTGGCTCTCTGATGAAAATAACTGGCCTTCAGCAAAAAGCTCACTTATGCCCAGAAGAAAAACAGGTCTGCTTGAACACAGCAGAATAAGTTGTGTAAATACTGCAGACACAACAGAAATTGTCATTGATGGATCTAAATACTCATCTTTGGGTAAAACCTCTATAAGAGTTACAGCTCTCTGTCTTTAAATTCATTAAGGAATGAACTGATTATGAATGTCTTGAACCCATTAAATACTGGTGAAACTATTACAGAAAGATGTTTTTCTACGAATATAAATTTTCTAGAAACACAAGATAAATCCCAAAGGAAACCTGGCATGATTAATTCTTTAGGACTTTAATCTCGACTCATGAAAAGATTATAAGATGTCGAGGAAGAATTCATAATTCTTCACTACCTAAAGAAGCCATACATCCATATTGATCCCCAAGAAAATCATTGGCTTAACAAAACTGATTGTGCAAAACGCCCACAGTAAAAAACGTGGTTACATGGTGGGTTTAGCTGACACAACTTTGTCATTATACGTACAATCCTAACTGGATAACTCAAGGTCGACAAAGTGTGAAAAAACAAATAAAAGGACTAGGAGTATTTACTTGTCGTCACTACGATAATGGAGTATGTCAGTATCCAGGTCCACCTCATATCCTCTGAAAGAGTTTGTCATATCACTCCATTGAGGTGACAGGTGTAGATTTACTGGACAATAATTTTAACCAAAAACGTTGACAATGTTCCCATCAAGGTGTACATTCTGTTTGTTCACTTGTGCTACAACTAGTGCAGTACATCTAGAAGTAGCCACTGACATGTCTGCTGAAACCTTTATCAACTTATTCAGAGGTTTGCAGCCAGAAAGGGCATGTCCCAGCTGATGATTTCGGATAAGCAACGGAACTTTGAGCTGGTGCTGATTATATAGCAAGATCTTTGATAGCCGATGTACAAACAGATGCTGAATCAACGCAGATGTCGTTGGAGTTACATTCCTCTAAATCTCCATGGCAAGGCGGATTTTTTATGAAAGAATGATCGGCATTAGATATAGTAAAACGCTGTTTAAGGAAGACTTCTCATCGTCAGGATAGACTTTAGAAGGTAATTCCGTGACAGTTGTGACTGAAATAGAAAAATATGAGTCAACAACAGACCTCTAACTTATGTTACCGATGATCTGGGACAATTAGAAGTGTTAAGTCCATCTCATTTACTCCATGGCAGAGGCTCGACCTCGATTTCCTCCCATGAATGATAAAGAAATCATTAGAGGATCCTATTATTTCGAACTGAGCAACTCAGACGTAAAATTCAAACACCTTTAAAGTTGATTGAACGTTGGGAGAAATTTGGGCGAGAAGACTATCTCACCTCATTGATGAGAACACTTCTATAGGAGCTGGTGTTCCGAAAATATAAGTCCTTATGACCTGGTGGACATATGATATCGACAATGATGGTTCAGAGGTCCCAATGGCACTTGGAAAAATTGTGACCATATATCCTGATGCAAATGGAATCTCAGGACAGTTGATGTTTTGGTCAAAGGTTGTAGTGAATAAGCGGACAATAAATAAACTAGTGTCGTTAGAATTACACAGTGTGAAAACCAAAATTAGTGATTCTCCATAAACACACAGACTAAAGCTTGTTCAGAAGACAAGCAGCAGTGGTGGCGAGTGAGAAATCAAATAATGTTATGTGATGAATTAGTTCACTGCAGCGAACCTCCGCGCCCCCCAGTGTGGAGAAATTTTCTCCAGGACGGGGATATCAGCCCCCTTCAGACCCCTTCAGCCCCTTTCAGCCCTGAGGGGCCAAGCCCTCTCAGAAGAGGCGAGCGTCTTGTTTACTGCTAGAGTCCGAGTAATTGATCACAGATGTTATGCCACGTAGAGCAAGTGACCTCTGCTCCTTGCAGCGGTGTTGCAACGTGTATTTTTATAAGAGACAATACATCTCTTACTTAGCAGGACAATTAAGGAAAATCCTGCTCCCACTTTATTACCATAGTAAAAATATTGTTGTCTATGCTTAAGACAGCAAGAAACAAACATTCTGCTTTGCTTCATCGAGGAGGTGACAAGGATGCAAGGTACTAGGTCAGCGTTTTTTTTGTGTATTGGGACAGTGACGGCATGGAGCGGTGTGACGACGCGAGATTACTTTTGACTCTAGAGAGAGTCACACTGACGCCAGGATAACCAGCAAAGGACACTGATCTGTGCGTTAGTGTGAATAAAGTGTCTCACACAACACAATAAAACACTTAGATGAAGTGTGATCAGCACTTCTCTTGTGTACATTGTATGAACAATAAAGACGAATCTTGTTGAACATTAGTGTACCAGTGTGCGTTTCCTAGAAATGGATAGGACGGGACAATCCAAGGAAACTCAGCTTCTATCAAGTCACCGATATCTTGTCGAAGGTGTTGAGAACACCATAGTACGTTACAAAGAGCAAGGTATGTTATGAATTTCTTGTAGATCGGGGGATTGCGCAATTCTTGAGTCACAAGGAGTTTGTAATCAACCTATAATCGGCAGTAAGGTGTGGACTTTTGAGTCCAAACAAGTAAGTATTCGTCAGCCATCATCGAATGAAATATGCTGACATAACACCCCCTAGGGGTAATTCATACTTACAAATTGTATCTCTTGACAGCCCACTGTTGTGATGGTTTCGACAGCATCTAGACCTCGTCTGCAGGGACGGCTGTGTAGACGATTTGCTGTCATTTATCAGCTAAGTGTTTCCTATATGTATATATATACACATAGCTGGTAAGGCCAAAAATTCTCAACAGTAGATTCCTG
Organism: Cherax quadricarinatus; assembly: GCF_026875155.1. Taxonomy (NCBI): domain Eukaryota; kingdom Metazoa; phylum Arthropoda; class Malacostraca; order Decapoda; family Parastacidae; genus Cherax; species Cherax quadricarinatus. The sequence goes on from NW_026469783.1 coordinate 32,478, forward strand.
CACTTGTGCCAGAATCATGCTTGGGTTTTTGTATCCCTTTTTTCCCAAGGGGGGGGTTCCTAATAGTAGTTGAAGAGCTGGTAGATATTTTAGCCAGTTTTCTGTCAAACATTTTTGAAACATTTGTGGCAACGTTGCTGACCGGTAAAACGATGTAACTTGGAGGCTTTTCTTCAATTTGATAGGTGTTGGTCTTGCTGAGGATACGTGTTGCACGTTTCCTGCAGTCACGTATGAAGTGTAGGGGAAAGTGTAGTGAACTAAAAGAGTTGGTGATGTATGTACATTCTTCTTCGAGGAACTGCGGACTGGAAATTCTGTAGGCTCTCAGAAAGAAGCCAATAACTACCCCTCTTTTAGTTCTTGTGTCATGGTGAGAGAAGAAATGTAGAAGATCATTCTTGTAGGTAGGCTTCCGGCATCTTGTCGGTATCACCATACCATTTCCTCAGCTCTGTTTGTGACTTGAAAAAGCCCACTGTGTGGGCGAAACGTAGTCAATAAAGGATCACATTGTTAGGTAAGACACATATGCAACAGTTAGGTATCTTTATTTTGAAACGTTTCGCCTACACAGTAGGCTTCTTCAGTCGAGTACAGAAAAGTTGATAGAAGCAGAAGATACTTGAAGACGATGTAATCAGTCCATCACCCTTAAAGTTTTGAGGTGGTCAGTCCCTCAGTCTGGAGAAGAGCATTGTTCCGTTGTCTGAAACAATATTGTTTCAGACAACGGAACAATTGCTCTATCTCCAGACTGAGGGACTGACCGCCTCAAAACTTTAAGGGTGATGGACTGATTACATCGACTTCAAGTATCTTCTGCTTTCTTATCAATTTTCTGTACTCGACTGAGAAGCCTATGTGTAGGCGAAAGTTTCAAAATAAAGATACCTAACTGTTGCATATGTGTCTTAACCTACAACCTGTCGGTATATTTATACCATTTTAATGTTAAGGATCACATTATACTGCATTTGAGTTTAATTCCATTAAGAAACATAGAACATAAGAAAGGAGGAACACTGCGCAGGCCTGTTGGCCCATACTAGGCAGGTCCTTTACATTCATCCCATAACCAACTTTTGACCAACCCTTTTTCAATGCTTCTCAAAAATAACTCTGATGGAAAGTCCCACCAAATCCAACCCCCCCCACTCAGATTTATCCAACCTAAATTTGAAACCCCCAAATCCTAGCCCAAAACCCAATTAGGTAGACTGTTCCATCACAACTACCCTTTTTCCAAAACCAATATTTTTCCTATTTCCTTCTAAATCTAAAAATTTAAACCAACTTAAACCATTATTGTGGGTTCTCTTTTGGGGAGAGATACCCAAGACCTTGTTAATACCCCTTTATTAATACCCACTTTCCCCTTTACACTTCGACAGGCTCCCCCATTTTCGTCTAACAAGGAATGCAAAATAAAGTCTTCAATCTTTTTTTAAAAGGGAAGATTTCTAATGCTAGTATTAATTTACATCCTACCTAAATGTTTCTAACGAATTTTATGTCCATTCGTAATAGGGAGACTAGAATTGAGCGCATAATCTAGGGAGGGCCTTCTAATGATGTAAAAGCTGCAGTTGACCTCTGGACTTCTGTTGCTTACACTCTGATATAAATCCCAGTAATTATTTCCCTTTATTTCGTACACTAGGCTTTGCGTCTTTTTTTAAAGGGTTGCTGCTTACCAAAACCCCCAAGTCCTATCGCAATCGTATGGCTAAGTTCTAAAAAATTTTATTTAATTTTTAAAGGAGGTTTGGAAACCCCGATTTTCGAACCGCATTTATAAATTGAACTGAAACTCCCTTTTTAAAAGGTAATTTTTTGCAAATTTTAATAATTTTAAGAAACCCGACAGGGGAAAAAAGAACATCCCTCAACTTATTGAGGGGTTCGCCCAATCTTAAAGATTTTTTGGGTGGGGGGGGGGGGGTTTGATTGGGGGGGGTTCACCCAACAACAAATTGGGGCAACACATCCCCAAAGGTTGAGGGACTGAAACCTCATTCCCCCTTTTCTTCAATTTTTCCTACGAAAGGGACTGATAAAAGCCACTGTGGGGCGAAACTTTTCCCAATAAAGATACCAAATTTGCACATTGTCTAATTTATCAATTTGTCTAAATCCTCCTAATTCCCTAACACTACGTTTAATCAATTATCCTCCCCCTCTTGGTCATCGGCGAATTTTCCATTCACTATAATTCCCTCATCAAAAATATTGATTATTTATAAACAACAACGGGCCCAAGACGATCCCTTTAACCCCACTTGAAAGATCCCCACCGGATTTAACCCCCTTTTGGACACTTTTGCTTCCGTCTGTGAGCCGATTCGATCCACGGAGCACCCTTTTCCCCCAAAGCCATAGCTGTACTTTCTTAAAAGTCTTTTGGGGCGGGGAACTCTACAAATGCCTTACTAAAAACAAGTAAATAATATCAAATCTTTTTCGGGTCAACAGCCTCAAAAGCTTTTGAAGAAAGTTAATAAATTAGTTAGACAAAACCCGGGCCCCTTTTTAATCCATGCTGAGATCATTTAAACAAACTAGCTTACGAGATGGCTTTTTATAAAATTTTTGCTATAATTGCTCTAGTAATTTGCCTAAATTTGGGCAGGTTTTTGGGGGGAATTTGACGGTAACGACTTGTCCCCCGTTTTAAAAAAAGGAATTACATTAGCCATCTTCCACATATCAGAACACTACACCTGTTTGAAGAATAAATTAAAAATATTAGTTAAGGGTTTTCACAGACTTCCATTTTGAAATTCCCTTTAGAACCCTTGAAAAAACCTCATCAGGACCCGGTGACTTATTTTGCTTCAGTCGGTCTATCTGCTTCACACCATTTCACTAGTGACTGTGATGTTACATAATTTATCTTCTTCTGCCCACTATAAAAATTAATTACCGGAATATTATTAATGTCTTCCTGTGTAAAAACAGAGAAAAAATAATTATTTAAAATCGGCACTTTTTCATTCTCTTTGTCAGTAAGATGCCCATAGTTATTATTAAGGGGACCTATCTTATCTCTGACTTTTGTTCTATATACCGGGAAAAAAAAAAAACTTTTTGGGTTAGTTTTAGAATCCCTAGCAACTTTAATTTCATAGTCCCTTTTAGCTTTTCTTATCCCTTTTTAATGTCCCTCTTAATGTCAATATACTGATTCATAAGATGACCCTCGCCTCTTTTGATACGCCTTTTAAATCCTTTCTTATGCCTTAGTAGATATTTCAGCCTATTATTCATCCATTTTGGGTCATTTCTATTTTATCTAATTTCTTTATAAGGGAAAATGTTCTTTGAGCAGCATGTATTGTGTTCAGAAAACTGTCATATTGTAGCTTTTCTTCGTTACCCCAGTCAACAGATGATAAGTGTTCTCTAAGCCATCGTAAATCTGCTAAGCGAAAATTGGGACTGTTACTGAGTTATCCCTACTATCATACTTCCATTCAATTCTAAATGTAATTGATTTGTGGTCGCTAGCACCAGTTCCTCTGAAACTTCTAAATTATTAACAAGGGATTCATTGTTTGCCAGAACTAAGTCAAGCAGGTTATTACCCCTTGTAGGTTCTGTCACAAACTGCTTCAAAAAACAATCCTGAACACTTTTAAGAAGTCGTAATTCAAAAACCCCCCAAGAAAATTCCCAATCAAAAATAAAGTTAAAGTCCCCTAGAAAACTACATTATCGTGCCTGTGGCCCCCCAAAAATTTTTCCTCCCATAGTTCCCTTTCCCTGGTCCCATCAAATTGGGGGACGGGATATCACACCTAAAGTTAATTTTTCAGCCCCCCTGAAAATTTTATCCCAAACAACCTGTATGTTTACTTCAGACTTAATACCCGTTTTAGTGCAACAGTTCAAACATTCGGGCTCAAGCCACCCCACCCCCCCCCCATACTTCATCTACTTGGGAAAAATTTGAAACCCAAGTGACCTTTTGCAGGCATGTCCCGACTTTTTGAATAAAACCCCGTCTCAGTAATGGCAAATACATCGTTACCCCCACAGCAACATCTCAACTCGTCCATCTTTTTCCAGCACGGACATTTGGAAAATATACTTAAGGGCCCTCCTTTCTCTTATATTCCCCTCCTTTCGTTATTCCACAAAAACCCATTACTGACCCTTTTCAATTAGTCCACTGGCTTTCGTACCACCCCATTTTGCCTATTCTAGTTCTCCTAGACTATATTACTACCCTGAGACTTTACAGTTTTCCCGTCAAAAAAAACCCTACCCCAAAATATTCCTAGTTTAAAGACCTAACAGCTCCCTCCACTGCGTTGGCCCTCCCACCCCACACCTAGATAAGGAACCCCACCCTGGCATACTGTCATTTCTGCCATAGAAAGGTCCCAGTTGCAATGAATGTTACCGCATTTTCCTTACAGTATTTGTCCACCAGCAATTACACCAAATTTCTCGGGAAAACCTTTTTTTCCAACTCCTCTCCTTGGCAAAATGCCACATGACGGTTTCCCCCCCTTTCCCCCAATTACTCTTTTGCGACCTATACCCGCTAATCAGGTCCCCACTCCACGCTGCCAACATCGTTTCCTCCAGCACTGAGACAGATAATGGATTGCTCCCATTACCCCTCATGTGTCATCCAATGGCTAAAAATATCCTTCATCCTGCCCCAGGGGAAAACACCCCTTGCCTCCTCTCCTATCCTTTAAGCAAAAACCCTTTCCATGTCAAACTGGCTATCCCAACAACAACAAGTTTTTACCTTCCTTTTCGTCGTCCGTCGTGAGCTCCAGTAGTCGACCACATTTGCCAGGGGCATTTCACCACTTGTAAATTTGTCAAGACTTTTTCGATGGGCTTCGTTGGGTTTCTAGGGGGTTTCCCCTACGTTGCCAAGCTTCTTTGGTGCTCGGGTTGGCATTCCCATAGAACACTCACTTCGTCGGGGAGCACCGAGAATGGGTTTGGGAAATTTCCACGGTAGTCCCTTTTGTTTCTCGTTTGTTTCTGCCTCCCAAACCCTTTTTCTTTCTTCAGCTGGTTTCCCTGTTGCCCCGGCCCCGGGGCCAAGCCCCCTCTTAACCCGGGGCCCCCACAACAGGAGATTACACGAATCCTCTTGTTCTCCCCCTTAACGGGTATTTTAACCATTTATTTCAAGAAGCTGCTATTTAGAAGCTACTGCGATGAAATTGCTAGTGATGAAGCTGCTACTGATGCACTGCTGCGATAAGCTGCTACTGATGAAGCAACTGCTGTTGAAGCTGCAAGTGATGAAGCTACTACTGGGTGAAGCTGCTGCTGATGAACTACTAGGGATGAAGCTGCTCTTGAAGCTGCTAGTGATGAAGCTACTGCTGATGAAGCTACTAAGGTTGAAGCTGCTATGATGAAATGCTAGTGATGAAAACTGCTGCTGATGAAGCTGCTGCTGATGAAGCTGCTACTGAGAAGCTGCTACTGATGAAGCTGCGATCGATGAAGCTATTCCTAAACATTTTGCTGCATCTGTTGTTACATTTCTAGTATTGACTTCCGATGTAGCTGTTGACACAAGGTGTGATGCAGCTGTTGTTTCAAGCTCAGGTGTTAGCCGTTGATACAAGGTGTGATGCAGCTGTTAATAGTTCAGGAATAGATGGTGAAACAAGACCTGTTAAACAGGTAGTTATAAGCACGCGTTTAGCATTAATAGAAATGCTATGGACAAGTTCAAGTCACTTACTTGTAGTATACCTGGTGGTGGAGCAGGGTCTGATCAACCAGGCTGTTACTGCTAGCTGCACGCAAACTGACGTACGAACCACAACCCCGACACGTCAAGTACTGAGTTTAGGTCTCTGTCCACAGCCTTGACGACAGCCAGAGGTCTGTTGGTAATCCCTCTTATGTATGCTAGGAGGCAGTTAAAGAGTCTTATGCCCCCTGATACTTATTGTGTTGTCTCTCAGTGTACTCGTTTCGTCCGCTCTTTTCACTGGGGAAATGTTGCATCTCCTACCGAGTTTTTTGCTTTCAAAGGGAGTGAATTTTCGAGTGGAAATTTGTATAATCCCTCTAGATTTTCCAAGGGTATTTTATAAAAACATAAGAAGTAGGAAAACTGCAGAAGGCCTACTGGCCCATGCGAGGCAGGTCCTTATAAAACGACCTTACCTAAAGCTTTTAAAATAACCCCGTCCCCAAAACACCAAACAAAACCCCGCCCTCCCCTATTATTTTTCCAGTCTTTCTTAAACTCCCCAAAGGGCCTAGCCTCTATCACCCCCCTGGGAAGCTGTTCCCCATCTACAACTCTGTGAAATAAAAGGGCCAAAAGTGCAATAATGTGACATTTTTGTGGGGACGTTTCGCTCTCCAGGGGCTTTAAACAAGCCCTTTCAAACAATTTTGTGTGAAGGTATAATACCGACAAGTGAGAATAAGAACATGTGCAACTCTGGGTATCTTTATTGTAGACGTTTCGCCATCATGGCTTTTTCAAAACAATTTTTTTAGGCATAACTTGAAGCAGAGAATATGTACAGAAAATGAGGTAATGTCCCTCAACCCGGGTAGTGCGAAGGCACCATGTCGTGGAGATTCTGAAGAGAAGAAAGGATCCTGGCGTTATATAGTAGCGTCAGGGGAGCAGACGAGGGGGTTTCAGGGGAGGGGGGGATTCCCCATGTAAGTGGTCCTTCCCAAAAAGAGGGTTTGTGAGTATATTGTCGTATCGTGAAGGTTTGAAATGCCCAGAATTAAGATTCCTGATGTTTCGTGTCTGACAATTTTTTTTAGAATGGTATAAATACCGACAAGATGGGAAATAAGAACATGTGCAAAATTGGGTATCTTTATTGTAGACGTTTCCCCATCCCGTGGGCTTTTTCAATACAAATTCTGGAAATAATTGAAACGTGACTATGGGCTCTTCGCACCTACTCTAGGTTGAGGGGCTGATTACCCTCTTTTGTACTAGTTCTACTTCTTCAAGTTATGCCCAGAATTTGTATTGAAAAGCCCCTGGATGGCGAAAGTCTACAAAAAATTAAAAAT